>CATNEM010000162.1:167500-367500 GCA_950096795.1 Macrostomum cliftonense
TAAAAACAAAAATGCTGTTCAAACTCTAAATCGCAGTTAGACACGAATTGTAACAAAAAATTTCCAGCGGTTTTGAGTGACAGCCAAATTTTTTGTCCTTGATCCACTTTTATTTGGCACTTTTATTTCCCAGAGAAACCCTGAGTACTTTTTCATGGAAAAGAATAATAGGAAGTGATTGAAGCTAAATAACGTGATAAATTTGGTCAATTTTTTTTTACTGTAAATTCGCACACCTAGTGAATCACGCGAAGATCTACGACATTTACAGCTGTTAAAGAATTATAAAAATAAACTATGTTAGTAATTTGATTTATTTAAAGCGAGTGCTTAAATCCCATAGCTCTGACGATGCGTTTCCCTTCACTGGAACCCCCCGCGGGAGAAAGAAAATAGGTAAGATTATCTTATAGATTTGGCAATAACAAACGCAAGCAACTAGAAGAAAAACTGCACACACACGAAGCAGCAATTTGCAGCAGCAACGGGGTGTTACAACTGACATTTAAGTAAAATTGCTATAGTACGTGAAATTCTGTGATTATCTGAACTAATTATGTGAAGAAATTTCGAATTTATTAGATTTTCAATTAAAGAACTAAATTTAAATGAAAATTAACAATTGGGAAAAGTTTGTGGTTGCGTGCTTCAGGTTTGCTTTCTGGTCTGTCGATGTAACGTCTCTAGGGATTTGTTCTATAGGTTCGGGGAGGGGGGATTTTAGGCAGCCGCTTCGGTTGATTAATTGAACAAACCGAATTGGCAAGCGGTTCAAGCAGAAATTCAATAGGGAGAGGAGGGGAGTGGGTCTTTCGGGGGGTTGCATTCAGTGCCTTTTCTATCTGCCTATAGATATAGACTAAAGTGTTTATTAACCGCTAGCTGCTATGCACTTTTCACCGCAGGCGGCATATTAAGTTTTCTATATAGAATCTTGGTGTGTTGAAAGATTGAAACACATGCTGTGTGTGTGTGTGTTTGTGTGTGCAATTAGCTATTAGTGATCCTCTGGGAGATCTAAATGTAGTGGGATTCCAGAATGGAGATTAAGAAAAAAAGACAAGAAAAGAAACGATAGACAGGGAGCGATGAGGGTTAGATGATGGAAGATCAAACGATTTGCCGACTTTCACTAATTAACGCTCTTAACTTTCTTTTCTAAATCATTTTTGCTCTCTTCTCTTGCCCTAGCTCTACTGTCTCTTTGGTTCCGGCTTTCTACCCTCTCGCCTTCCTGCCTTCTACCCCTTCCCACCTTCCTGCCTTCTACCCCTTCTCACCTTTCTGCCTTCTACCCCTTCCCACCTTCCTGCCTTCTACCCCTTCTCACCTTCCTACCTTCTACCCCTTCCCACCTTCCTGCCTTCTACCCCTTCCCACCTTCCTGCCTTCTACCCCTTCCCACCTTCCTGCCTTCTACCCCTTCTCACCTTCCTGTCTTCTACCCTTTCTCACCTTCCTGCCTTCTACCCTCTCTCCTTCCTGCCTTCTGCCTCTTGTCTATCATCTCTTCTATTTCTTTCATCTAATACCATTCCGTGGGATTTCTTTCCTAATCCTATTTCTACCTGGGATATTTCCCTCCTTAATTAGCTATTTATAATCCCAGTCAACATCAGCAGTCCAGCATGCAAAGTCTGCGCTCCTATTCGCTTAACTGATCAATCTTAATAAAAAGCAAAATCTCTACCTTTCTGCAAGTACTTTTAATAAGGGCTGCTTTATTGGGCTTTATTTAGCATAGCAACAAAGGCAGCAGCTGTAAAATGCAGGGCCAATTCTTCCCAAATACCATTAGGCTACTGCCGTAAACTTCCTAATGGAGCCTTAATCAGTTATAATGATAAACAAAATTATTATCTAAAAGAATGTTTTTGGTCAAGATAGTGCAGATTTCCTGCTTCTACCAGAATTTCCCGAAACTATTCCGAAAGAAAGATTTTATTTATGTGCAGAAAATAAAACGTTGTAAATTGTCCTGAAAAAAAGCTTTTAGATAATTCATCAGGGTTTTGTCCTTTTTAGGGGTTGAACAAGAGTTTTTGCTCATGGCCAGAATTTTGCCTGTTAGACTAGCAAAGGGTTTACCTGTTAGACAGACAGGAGTGTCACCTGTTAGACAGACAGGAGTGTCACCTGTTAGACAGACAGGAGTGTCACCTGTTAGACAGACAGGAGTGTCACCTGTTAGACAGACAGGAGTGTCACCTGTTAGACAGGAGGCTCACCTGTTAGACAGAAGGGTCACCTGTTAGACAGGAGGCTCACCTGTTAGACAGAAGGGTCACCTGTTAGACAGGATGGTCACCAGTTAGACAGGATGGTCACCTGTTAGACAGAATGGTCACCTGTTAGACAGGAGGGTCACCTGTTAGACAGGAGGGTCACCTGTTAGACAGGATGGTCACCTGTTAGACAGGAGGGTCACCTGTTAGACAGAAGGGTAACCTGTTAGACAGGAGGGCCACCTGTTAGACAGAAGGGTCACCTGTTAGACAGGAGGGTCACCTGTTAGACAGGAGGGTCACCTGTTAGACAGGAGGGTCACCTGTTAGACAGGATAGTCACCTGTTAGACAGGAGGGTCACCAGTTAGACAGGATGGTTACCTGTTAGACAGGAGTGTCACCTGTTAGACACGAGGGTCACCTGTTGCAAAATTTCGAGTCTAGCATTAAAATTTGCATTTCTAATTTTAAAAACTAAACTTGAGAGCAAAGAGCAGTTTATTATCCCAAAAAGAGAGCACTCGATGAGTTCAGGCAGAGAAAGACAGCTGCGGTCGCGGCAACGTGAACTTCTTTCAGACGCCACATAGTTTCATATGAGGGATGAAATGCCAGAAAAAAGGAGAGGGAACGAGAATGAGGGGGTGCGAGGGTAAGTGAGAAACTGAGTGAGCTGGAGCGCTTAAGTGGCCGTAGCCTGCAAGGGCTCAAAAATGCTCACTCATTTTTGGCTGCTTGAGGATCAAACTCCTACTGCTTCTAAAATCCTTCCACCGCTTGATTCGCAGTCCTCTCCTGCCCCGATCTGCAACTAGAAGCAGCAGCAGCTCCATCTCGCAGCTTCTGGCAGTTTCACCAATATTTTGTTAGCCAGCTAGCTACATGTAGCTATAGATCTATTGATATAAGCTCTAAAATTGAGTCCTTTTTGAAGTATTCGAGTGAACTGAATTGAACATAGCAGTGACTGGCAGTTTCGACAATTTCTTTGAAACATAAGCTCGTATGCAATATTTTTTAACCCAGTGATTTGCCGAGTAGCATGATTAATTTTTACTAAATATACCCTCATATGGTACATTCGATTCTTTGTTGGTCATCAAATTAGCAATCCATTCGATGCACTTTTAGCTATAGTTTGGCAATCCATTCCAATCCCTTTTATCTATAGATTAGCAATCCATTCGATGCACTTTTAGCTATAGTTTGGCAATCCATTCCAATCCTTTTATCTATAGATTAGCAATCCATTCGATGCACTTTTAGCTATAGTTTGGCAATCCATTCCAATCCCTTTTATCTATAGATTAGCAATCCATTCGATGCACTTTTAGCTATAGTTTGGCAATCCATTCCAATCCTTTTATCTATAGATTAGCAATCCATTCGATGCACTTTTAGCTATAGTTTGGCAATCCATTCCAATCCTTTTATCTATAGATTAGCAATCCATTCGATGCACTTTTAGCTATAGTTTGGCAATCCATTCCAATCCCTTTTATCTATAGATTAGCAATCCATTCGATGCACTTTTATCTATAGTTTGGCAATCCATTCCAATCCCTTTTATCTATAAATTAGCAATCCATTCGATGCACTTTTATCTATAGTTTGGCAATCCATTCCAATCCCTTTTATCTATAAATTAGCAATCCATTCGATGCACTTTTAGCTATAGTTTGGCAATCCATTCCAATCCCTTTTATCTATAGATTAGCAATCCATTCGATGCACTTTTAGCTATAGTTTGGCAATCCATTCCAATCCTTTTATCTATAGATTAGCAATCCATTCGATGCACTTTTATCTATAGTTTGGCAATCCATTCCAATCCCTTTTATCTATAAATTAGCAATCCATTCGATGCACTTTTAGCTATAGTTTGGCAATCCATTCCAATCCCTTTTATCTATAGATTAGCAATCCATTCGATGCACTTTTAGCTATAGTTTGGCAATCCATTCCAATCCTTTTATCTATAGATTAGCAATCCATTCGATGCACTTTTATCTATAGTTTGGCAATCCATTCCAATCCCTTTTATCTATAGATTAGCAATCCATTCGATGCACTTTTATCTATAGTTTGGCAATCCATTCCAATCCCTTTTATCTATAAATTAGCAATCCATTCGATGCACTTTTATCTATAGTTTGGCAATCCATTCCAATCCCTTTTATCTATAAATTAGCAATCCATTCGATGCACTTTTAGCTATAGTTTGGCAATCCATTCCAATCCCTTTTATCTATAGATTAGCAATCCATTCGATGCACTTTTAGCTATAGTTTGGCAATCCATTCCAATCCTTTTATCTATAGATTAGCAATCCATTCGATGCACTTTTATCTATAGTTTGGCAATCCATTCCAATCCCTTTTATCTATAGATTAGCAATCCATTCGATGCACTTTTATCTATAGTTTGGCAATCCATTCCAATCCCTTTTATCTATAGATTAGCAATCCATTCTAATCCCTTTATCTATAGATTAGCAATCCATTCTATTCCCTTTTATCTATAGATTAGCAATCCATTCTATTCCCTTTTATCTATAGATTAGCAATCCATTCTATTCCCTTTTATATATAGATTAGCAATCCATTCTAATCCCTTCATCTTTAGATTAGCAATCCATTCCAATCCCTTTATCTATAGATTAGCAATCCATTCGATTCCCTTTTATCGATACATTAGCAATCAATTCCAGTCCTTTTTATCTATAGATTAGCAATCCATTTTAATCCTTTATCTATAGATTAGCAATCCATTCTAATCCTTTATCTATAGATTAGCAATCTATTCTAATCCCTCTATCTATAGATTAGCAATCCATTCTAATCACTCTATCGATAGATTAGCAATCCATTCTAATCCCTCTATCTATAGATTAGCAATCCATTCTGATCCTTTTATCTATTGACACATATAGATAACAGTAGCATTATAAATTCAGAAATGACAGGAATTCAGGATTCAGTTGGCTGCAGGTTGCGGTCCCATTGTCTTAACCGCCCAGTCAACAACAAGCCGTCCAAAAAAATTTTTACGCCACATCAGCCACGGCTTAGTAAAAATTTTCCTATTGATGAGAGCGATAGGCAAAGAGATGCAGCAGAGACAGCTGTAACAGTAGCTATTAGAAGAGGATTAGGGGAAGAAATGCTTTTGAGACGGAAACAATGCGTTCCTTCCAACCACGCTGGGGTGCATTATTCTCGAGCCGCGGTTTAGTGGGTAAGGCAACGGCAAAGAATTCCACTGATGCGGCTGCTTGCAGGCTCAATGAGACAAAAGAATCCCAGAGCCCAAGAAATCCTCCACCTTCACATCCGCGCGCGCTAGGTTCTTTCTCCTTCTTGGCAGATAGAAAGTGTACCAGAAATATTGGGGGCGACAAAGAAGCGGCAATTAAATTTGCGGGACTTGCGCCAATTAGACCACGCAGGGTTGTTTTGTTTTTGCTTTCTATTGAGTGTATGAGAGCAGTTTAGGGTTGGAGTTTAGGGATTTTTTAAACTCTTTTTTACCTACTAGGTTCTTTTGTGCAGTAAAAACAACACAAGATAACCTACGAGATAACCTCGTAATACATAAACTAATGCTACAGACCAATAAGATATTAGATTTCCCTGTCACATACTAGATTTACCTGTCACACACTAGACTTCCCTGTCGCACACTAGACTTCCCTATCACACACTGGATTTCCCTGTCACACACTAGATTTTCCTGTCACACACTGGATTTCCCTATCACACACTAGATTTCCCTGTCACACACTAGATCTCCCTGTCACACACTAGATCTCCCTGTCACACACTAGATCTCCCTGTCACACATTAGATCTCCCTATCACACATTAGATCTCCCTGTCACACACTAGATCTCCCTATCACACACTAGATCTCCCTGTCACACACTAGATTTCCCTGTCACACACTAGACTTCCCTATCACACACTAGATCTCCCTGTCACACACTAGACTTCCCTGTCATACACTAGATCTCCCTGTCACACAATAGATCTCCTTGTCACACACTAGATTTCTCTGTCACACACTAGATCTCCCTGTCACACACTAGATCTCCCTGTCACACATTAGATCTCCCTGTCACACACTAGATCTTCCTGTCACACACTAGATCTCCCTATCACACACTAGATCTCCCTGTCACACATTAGATCTCCCTGTCACACACTAGATCTCCTTGTCACACACTAGATTTCTCTGTCACACACTAGATCTCCCTGTCACACACTAGATCTCCCTATCACACACTAGATCTCCCTGTCACACACTAGATCTCCCTGTCACACACTAGATCTCCTTGTCACACACTAGATTTCTCTGTCACACACTAGATCTCCCTGTCACACATTAGATCTCCCTGTCACACACTAGATCTCCTTGTCACACACTAGATTTCTCTCTCACACACTAGATCTTCCTGTCACACACTAGATCTCCCTGTCACACACTAGATCTCCCTGTCACACATTAGATCTCCCTGTCACACACTAGATCTCCCTATCACACACTAGACTTCCCTGTCACACACTAGATCTCCCTGTCACACACTAGATCTCCCTGTCGGACACTAGATCTCCCTGTCACACACTAGATCTCCCTGTCCCACACTAGATCTCCCTATCACACACTAGACTTCCCTGTCACACACTAGACTTCCCTGTCACACACTAGATCTCCCTGTCACACACTAGATCTCCCTGTCACACATTAGATCTCTCTGTCACACACTAGATCTCCCTGTCACACACTAGATCTCCCTGTCACACACTAGATCTTCCTGTCACACACTAGATCTCCCTGTCACACATTAGATCTCCCTGTCACACACTAGATCTCCCTATCACACACTAGACTTCCCTGTCACACACTAGATTTCCCTGTCACACACTAGATCTCCCTGTCGGACACTAGATCTCCCTGTCACACACTAGATCTCCCTGTCCCACACTAGATCTCCCTATCACACACTAGACTTCCCTGTCACACACTAGACTTCCCTGTCACACACTAGATCTCCCTGTCACACACTAGATCTCCCTGTCACACATTAGATCTCTCTGTCACACACTAGATCTCCCTGTCACACACTAGATCTCCCTGTCACACACTAGATCTTCCTGTCACACACTAGATCTCCCTGTCACACACTAGACTTCCCTGTCACACACTAGATCTCCCTGTCACACACTAGATCTCCCTGTCACACACTAGATCTCCCTGTCACATACTAGATCTCCCTGTCACACACTAGATCTCCCTGTCACACACTAGATCTCCCTGTCACACACTAGATCTCCCTGTCACACACTAGATCTCCCTGTCACACACTAGATCTCCCTGTCACACACTAGATCTCCCTGTCACACACTAGATCTCCCTGTCACACACTAGATCTCCCTGTCACACATTAGATCTCCCTGTCACACACTAGATCTCCCTGTCACACACTAGACTTCCCTGTCACACACTAGATCTCCCTGTCACACACTAGATCTCCCTGTCACACACTAGATCTCCCTGTCACACACTAGATTTCTCTGTCAAACACTAGACTTCCCTGTCACAAACTAGATCTCCCTGTCACACACTAGATCTCCCTATCATACACTAGACTTCCCTGTCACACACTAGACTTCCCTGTCACACACTAGATCTCCCTGTCACACACTAGACTTCCCTGTCACACACTAGATCTCCCTGTCACACACTAGATCTCCCTGTCACACACTAGATCTCCCTGTCACACACTAGATCTTCCTGTCACACACTAGATCTCCCTGTCAGACACTAGATCTCCCTGTCACACACTAGATCTCCCTGTCACACACTAGATCTCCCTGTCACACACTAGATCTCCTTGTCACACACTAGATTTCTCTGTCACACACTAGATTTCTCTGTCACACACTAGATCTCCCTGTCACACACTAGATCTCCCTGTCACACACTAGATCTCCCTGTCACACACTAGATCTCCCTGTCACACATTAGATCTCCCTATCACACATTAGATCTCCCTGTCACACACTAGACTTCCCTGTCACACACTAGATCTCCCTGTCACACACTAGATCTCCCTGTCACACACTAGATTTCTCTGTCACACACTAGATTTCTCTGTCACACACTAGATCTCCCTGTCACACACTAGATCTCCCTGTCACACACTAGATCTCCCTGTCACACACTAGATCTCCCTGTAACACACTAGACTTCCCTGTCACACACTAGATCTCCCTGTCACACACTAGATCTCCTTGTCACACACTAGATTTCTCTGTCACACACTAGATTTCTCTGTCACACACTAGATCTTCCTGTCACACACTAGATCTCCCTGTCACACACTAGATCTCCCTGTCACACACTAGACTTCCCTGTCACACACTAGATCTCCCTGTCACACACTAGATCTCCCTGTCACACACTAGATTTCTCTGTCAAACACTAGACTTCCCTGTCACACACTAGATCTCCCTGTCACACACTAGATCTCCCTGTCACACACTAGATTTCCCTGTCACACACTATATTACCTTGTCATTTGGTAGAATCAATTATTAATGGAGAAAAACAAAACTTAGTGGGTAAAAAAGAAAATATTTTGAAGCTGCGTTAGAAACAAAGCAAAAAGTTCAAAGCCATTAGCTAAATTTGAATTTCCATTGTGAAAAAAGCGCTGCCTTGAGCGTTGCATCTATGGCATGACACAAGTTTACGCTGCAAGCGACCCGTGTACTATTTGCTGACACACACATACGCAGCAGTTTAAGCGCCTGTCAGTAAAGGCATAAAATATGATTGACAGTTCTCCTGCAGTTTTGACGGTACGGCAGCTTATCGAGATGAATGAATGGTAGAGAGGAGTACAGAACACACACGCACCTGTACTGGCTTATAGAAAGGGGAAGCTTATACAACAAACAGCAGCAGTAGCAGATCTAGGCGTACTATAATTATAAGTTGTGCATGGGACAATTCAAGTGGTTAGCTTATGAGGATAATGACTGCATTGATGAGGCTTACCTTGAATTAGTAGTTTAACTGTCTATGTTAGTTGTTATATGCAGCCAAGCTGACACTCGAGTTGCGCTATCGAGGGCAATACTAAATGTACTTTTATTTCGCTCCCTAATCAAACAAAATAAACTAGTGCAACCAGTATTGAATTAGTAAGTTAGTCAAAAGCCATATTGTATTAGCTTTCCCTATACTGGTAGGCTTTGCTAGGACAAAACAAGCTAACAGAAAAACCAATTTATTCACGTGTTCAGTACATTTGGCTAGCCAATGATATTTGAGAATGTGTTTGAAGGTATGGTACTGCAGGAATTAGTCAGTGACATGCACAGCTACTGGTGGGGAGAACCAATCAGAGCGGTTTAAAGACATTTAGACACTTTAGATGTCTTTCTGTTTGCCTGTCTTTCGATTTCTGTCTGCCGGTCTTTCGATGCCTTTCTGTCTTCCTGTTTTTCGATGCCTTTCTGTCTTCCTGTCTTTCGATGCCTTTCTGTCTTCCTGTCTTTCGATGCCTTTCTGTCTTCCTGTCTTTCGATGCCTTTCTGTCTTCCTGTCTTTCGATGCCTTTCTGTCTTCCTGTCTTTCGATGCCTTTCTGTCTGCCGGTCTTTCGATGCCTTTCTGTCTTCCTGTTTTTCGATGCCTTTCTGTCTTCCTGTCTTTCGATGCCTTTCTGTCTTCCTGTTTTTCGATGCCTTTCTGTCTTCCTGTTTTTCGATGCCTTTCTGTCTTCCTGTCTTTCGATGCCTTTCTTTCTGTCTTCCTGTCTTTCGATGCCTTTCTGTCTTCCTGTCTTTCGATGCCTTTCTTTCTGTCTTCCTGTCTTTCGATGCCTTTCTTTCTGCCTGTCTTTCTGTCTGCCTGTCTTTTGATGTTTAGATGTCTTTCTGTCTGCCTGTCTTTTGATGTTTAGATGTCTTTCTGTCTGCCTGTCTTTTGATGTTTAGATGTCTTTCTGTCTGCCTGTCTTTTGATGTTTTGATGTCTTTCTGTCTGCCTGTCTTTTGATGTTTAGATGTCTTTCTGTCTGCCTGTCTTTTGATGTTTAGATGTCTTTTTGTCTGCCTGTCTTTTGATGTTTAGATGTCTTTTTGTCTGCCTGTCTTTTGATGTGTAGATGTCTTTCTGTCTGCCTGTCTTTTGATGTTTTGATGTCTTTCTGTCCGCCTGTCTTTTGATGTTTAGATGTCTTTCTGTCTGCCTGTCTTTTGATGTTTAGATGTCTTTTTGTCTGCCTGTCTTTTGATGTTTAGATGTCTTTTTGTCTGCCTGTCTTTTGATGTTTTGATGTCTTTTTGTCTGCCTGTCTTTTGATGTTTAGATGTCTTTTTGTCTGCCTGTCTTTTGATGTTTTGATGTCTTTCTGTCTGCCTGTCTTTTGATGTTTAGATGTCTTTTTGTCTGCCTGTCTTTTGATGTTTAGATGTCTTTCTGTCTGCCTGTCTTTTGATGTTTAGATGTCTTTCTGTCTGCCTGTCTTTTGATGTTTTGATGTCTTTCTGTCCGCCTGTCTTTTGATGTTTAGATGTCTTTCTGTCTGCCAGTCTTTTGATGTTTAGATGTCTTTTTGTCTGCCTGTCTTTTGATGTTTAGATGTCTTTTTGTCTGCCTGTCTTTTGATGTTTTGATGTCTTTTTGTCTGCCTGTCTTTTGATGTTTAGATGTCTTTCTGTCTGCCTGTCTTTTGATGTTTAGATGTCTTTCTGTCTGCCTGTCTTTTGATGTTTAGATGTCTTTTTGTCTGCCTGTCTTTTGATGTTTTGATGTCTTTTTGTCTGCCTGTCTTTTGATGTTTAGATGTCTTTCTGTCTGCCTGTCTTTTGATGTTTAGATGTCTTTTTGTCTGCCTGTCTTTTGATGTTTAGATGTCTTTTTGTCTGCCTGTCTTTTGATGTTTTGATGTCTTTTTGTCTGCCTGTCTTTTGATGTTTAGATGTCTTTCTGTCTGCCTGTCTTTTGATGTTTAGATGTCTTTCTGTCTGCCTGTCTTTTGATGTTTTGATGTCTTTTTGTCTGCCTGTCTTTTGATGTTTAGATGTCTTTTTGTCTGGCTGTCTTTCGATATCACTCTTGGTCCTATAATTGGCCTCTATAAAAAGAAATAAAGCGAATAAAAAATGACGACAGTAATAACTAATTAATTTAGCAAACGGTTTCTAGCTATTTATATACTTTTTTAATTTTCAATAGAAGTACTAAGTTTTTTATTTGCATGTATTTATTTAACTACACGTCAATAATTTTTTTACTCCAACACACAACGGGTCACACAGGAAATATAGATTTATTATTTTTTGCTAACTAACTAAATTAAGAGAAGATAACAATACCCTCCATAGCATACTCTTAGTAGCAACTAAAAAATGGCTACAGAATAATTCTACATAAAGTTATTAGACGGAAAACTAAAATTTAAGTGCGCAGTACTGGAGGCGAGCATGGCTGGTTGGCTTATTTAGATTTTTTGCGAACAACAAAAATAACAGTCGCAATTTTTTTAAAATCATCTAAACGAGTAGGGAGTGGCGGAGGTGGCTATTATTATTTGTGCACAGACAGCAAAAAAAAGAACACGCGGGCAAGGAGATTAGTAAAAACTAGTCTGCACTGTCTGTTTTCTAATAGACAAAACATTGAGCACTGTTTTAAGTAGTATAGTTAGCTGTTGTCTTAGTCTAGAATGATCTATTTTTTTTCTAACATTAATCTACCCACTTTGATGGGGAGAAAACAGCAGGCCCAGCAGTTAATTTGTTAATAATGCAAACACAAAAGAGATAGACATAAGTCCCCTGTATATAGCAGGGACACTCTTAATTATTTGATATTTAACCTATATATAAATTTTCTAATATCTCTTTTGTGTTTTAGTGCAATCATTAGTTGCAAAAATAAATGTAATTTTAGTTAAAGATTTTCATAGGGACCGTAGACACACAAAAAGACAGACAGACAGACAGACAGACGGATCAATCCCGATGCTTTTCTACAGCAACATATTATAGGGATCTTCTAGGCAGGCTTTGAATTCGGCCAGCCATTTGGCGCCGACAGCCCCGTCAACAACGCGATGATCGCAGCAGAGGGTGGCGCGCATCACTGTGCTGCTAGCGTAGCTGCAAAACAAAGGGGGAGAACAGAATTTGTTTGGAGCCTCAGGGACACAGGTAGATCATGCTCACGAATCCTCCTTCAGGTGACACCGCCGCCACTTTATCTATACCCTGATCTTTCAGGTGACACCACCTCCTTATCTACCCCCTGAAGCTTCAGTTGACGACGCTACCTCCTTATCTACTCCCTGATCTTTCAGGTGCCACCTCCTTATCTATCCCCTGATCCTTCAGGCGATACCGCCACCTCCTTATCTATCCCCTGATCCTTCAGGCGATACCGCCACCTCCTTATCTATCCCCTGATCCTTCAGGCGATACCGCCACCTCCTTATCTATCCCCTGATCCTTCAGGCGATACCGCCACCTCCTTATCTATCCCCTGATCCTTCAGGCGATACCGCCACCTCCTTATCTATCCCCCTGATCCTTCAGGCGATACCGCCACCTCCTTATCTATCCCCTGATCTTTCAGGTGCCACCTCCTTATCTATCCCCTGATCCTTCAGGCGATACCGCCACCTCCTTATCTATCCCCTGATCCTTCAGGCGATACCGCCACCTCCTTATCTATCCCCTGATCCTTCAGGCGATACCGCCACCTCCTTATCTATCCCCCTGATCCTTCAGGCGATACCGCCACCTCCTTATCTATCCCCTGATCCTTCAGCTGACACCGCCACCTCCTTATCTATCCCCTGATCCTTCAGGCGATACCGCCACCTCCTTATCTATCCCCTGATCCTTCAGGTGACACCACCTTATCTATCCCCTGATCCTTCAGGTGACACCTTATCTATCCCCTGATCCTTCAGGTGACACCTGCTAATCTATCCCCTAATCTTTCAGGTCACACCTCCTTATCTACCCCCCTGATCCTTTAAGTGACACCGCCACCTCCTTATCTACCCCCCTGATCCTTTAAGTGACACCGCCACCTCCTTATCTATCCCTTGATTCTTCAAGTGACACCGCCACCTCCTTATCTATCCCTTGATTCTTCAGGTGACACCTCCACCTCCTTATCTACCCCCTGATCCTTCAGGTGACACCTCCACCTCCTTATCTACCCCCTGATCCTTCAGGTGACACCGCCACCTCCTTATCTATCCCCTGATCCTTCAGGTGACCCCGCCACCTCATTATCTACCCCCTGATCCTTCAGGTGACACCGCCACCTCCTTATCTATCCCCTGATCCTTCAGGTGACCCCGCCACCTCCTTATCTATCCCCTGATCCTTCAGGTGACACCGCCACCTCTTTATCTATCCCCTGATCCTTCAGGTGACACCTCCACCTCCTTATCTGTCCCTTGATTCTTCAGGTGACGCCGCCACCTCCTTATCTGTCCCTTGATTCTTCAGGTGACCCCGCCACCTCCTTATCTGTCCCTTGATTCTTCAGGTGACGCCGCCACCTCCTTATCTATCCCTTGATTCTTTAAGTGACACCGCCACCTCCTTATCTATCCCTTAATTCTTCAGGTGACGCCGCCACCTCCTTATCTGTCCCCTGATCCTTTAGGTGATACCGCTACCTCCTTATCTATCCCCTGATTCTTCAGGTGACACCTTCATCTATCCCCTGATCCTTTAGGCGATACCGCCATCTATCTTATCAATCTATTTACACGTCACTCACCCTTCCTTATCGCCATCCTTGGCCGGCGCTGGCACCAGTATCTTCTGCGCGCCGCCAACAGCCAGTATGCAAGCCTGCGGCGGATTAATAATAGCCGAGAAGGATTCAATGCCGAACATGCCCAAATTGGAGATTGTAAAGGTGCCGCCTTGGAATTCCTGCGGTTTCAGTTTGTTAGTCCGGGCTTTCTCGGCTAGACGGACAACATCTGAGTTGATGCCGATGAGGCCCTGATCGTAAAAAAGATTGGCAAATTAAAACAGACTGAAATATACTACTTTATCTACTGTAAGTATAAATATTGGAATTAAAAAAAGCGACACTCACCTTAGCATCGGCGCTAAACACAATTGGCGTAATCAAACCGTTATCGGTTGCTACGGCAACCGAAATATCGGCCCTACTGTACTGTCTGATGTAAGTGTCGTACCAGGCGCTATTACATTCGGGCACGCGGCCCAGAGCTACAGCAGCGGCCTTGATGACAAAATCATTGACTGACAGTTTGATCTCGCGTTTAGCCAACTGCTTGTTCAGCTCGGAACGGACACGAAGTACTTTGTCCATTGTTACCTGAGGTGAAGGATTTGTGTTGCGAATTGCAAAATGTGTATGATCTAATTAATCAGTAGCTACACTTTCTCCTGTTGATCCTTCAGTGACACCTGTTACCATCTCCCTGATGATCCTTCAGTGACACCAGTTACCCTCTCCCCGATGATCCTTCAGTGACACCTGTTACCCTCTCCCCTGATGATCCTTCAGTGACACCTGTTACCCTGTCCCCGATGATCCTTCAGTGACACCTGTTACCCTCTCCCCGGATGGTCCTTCAGTGACACCTGTTACCCTCTCCCCTGATGATCATTCAGTGACACCTGTTACCCTCTCCCCTGATGATCCTTCAGTGACACCTGTTACCCTCTCCCCTGATGATCCTTCAGTGACACCTGTTACCCTCTCCCCTGATGATCCTTCAGTGACACCTGTTACCCTGTCCCCGATGATCCTTCAGTGACACCTGTTACCCTCTCCCCGGATGGTCCTTCAGTGACACCTGTTACCCTCTCCCCTGATGATCCTTCAGTGACACCTGTTACCCTCTCCCCTGATGATCCTTCAGTGACACCTGTTACCCTCTCCCCGGATGGTCCTTCAGTGACACCTGTTACCCTCTCCCTGATGATGCTTCAGTGACACCTGTTACCCTCTCCCCGGATGATCCTTCAGTGACACCTGTTACTCTCTCCCCTGATGGTCCTTCAGTGACACCTGTTACCCTCTCCCCTGATGATCCTTCAGTGACACCTGTTACCCTCTTCCCTGATGATCCTTCAGTGACACTTGTTACTCTCTGCCCTGATGATACTTCAGTGACACTTGTTACTCTCTCCCCTGATGATCCTTCAGTGACACCTGTTACCCTCTCCCTGATGATCCTTCAGTGACACCTGTTACCCTCTCCCTGATGATCCTTCAGTGACACCTGTTACCCTCTCCCCTGATGGTCCTTCAGTGACACCTGTTACCCTCTCCCCGGATGGTCCTTCAGTGACACCTGTTACCCTCTCCCTGATGATCCTTCAGTGACACCTGTTACCCTCTCCCTGATGATCCTTCAGTGACACCTGTTACCCTCTTCCCTGATGATCCTTCAGTGACACTTGTTACTCTCTGCCCTGATGATACTTCAGTGACACCTGTTACCCTCTCCCCTGATGATCCTTCAGTGACACCTGTTACCCTGTCCCCGATGATCCTTCAGTGACACCTGTTACCCTCTCCCCGGATGGTCCTTCAGTGACACCTGTTACTCTCTCCCCTGATGATCATTCAGTGACACCTGTTACCCTCTCCCCTGATGATCCTTCAGTGACACCTGTTACCCTCTCCCCTGATGATCCTTCAGTGACACCTGTTACCCTCTCCCCTGATGATCCTTCAGTGACACCTGTTACCCTGTCCCCGATGATCCTTCAGTGACACCTGTTACCCTCTCCCCGGATGGTCCTTCAGTGACACCTGTTACCCTCTCCCCTGATGATCCTTCAGTGACACCTGTTACCCTCTCCCCTGATGATCCTTCAGTGACACCTGTTACCCTCTCCCCGGATGGTCCTTCAGTGACACCTGTTACCCTCTCCCTGATGATGCTTCAGTGACACCTGTTACCCTCTCCCCGGATGATCCTTCAGTGACACCTGTTACTCTCTCCCCTGATGGTCCTTCAGTGACACCTGTTACCCTCTCCCCTGATGATCCTTCAGTGACACCTGTTACCCTCTTCCCTGATGATCCTTCAGTGACACTTGTTACTCTCTGCCCTGATGATACTTCAGTGACACTTGTTACTCTCTCCCCTGATGATCCTTCAGTGACACCTGTTACCCTCTCCCTGATGATCCTTCAGTGACACCTGTTACCCTCTCCCTGATGATCCTTCAGTGACACCTGTTACCCTCTCCCCTGATGGTCCTTCAGTGACACCTGTTACCCTCTCCCCGGATGGTCCTTCAGTGACACCTGTTACCCTCTCCCTGATGATCCTTCAGTGACACCTGTTACCCTCTCCCTGATGATCCTTCAGTGACACCTGTTACCCTGTCCCCGATGATCCTTCAGTGACACCTGTTACCCTCTCCCCGGATGGTCCTTCAGTGACACCTGTTACCCTCTCCCCTGATGATCATTCAGTGACACCTGTTACCCTCTCCCCTGATGATCCTTCAGTGACACCTGTTACCCTCTCCCCTGATGATCCTTCAGTGACACCTGTTACCCTCTCCCCTGATGATCCTTCAGTGACACCTGTTACCCTGTCCCCGATGATCCTTCAGTGACACCTGTTACCCTCTCCCCGGATGGTCCTTCAGTGACACCTGTTACCCTCTCCCCTGATGATCCTTCAGTGACACCTGTTACCCTCTCCCCTGATGATCCTTCAGTGACACCTGTTACCCTCTCCCCGGATGGTCCTTCAGTGACACCTGTTACCCTCTCCCTGATGATGCTTCAGTGACACCTGTTACCCTCTCCCCGGATGATCCTTCAGTGACACCTGTTACTCTCTCCCCTGATGGTCCTTCAGTGACACCTGTTACCCTCTCCCCTGATGATCCTTCAGTGACACCTGTTACCCTCTTCCCTGATGATCCTTCAGTGACACTTGTTACTCTCTGCCCTGATGATACTTCAGTGACACTTGTTACTCTCTCCCCTGATGATCCTTCAGTGACACCTGTTACCCTCTCCCTGATGATCCTTCAGTGACACCTGTTACCCTCTCCCTGATGATCCTTCAGTGACACCTGTTACCCTCTCCCCTGATGGTCCTTCAGTGACACCTGTTACCCTCTCCCCGGATGGTCCTTCAGTGACACCTGTTACCCTCTCCCTGATGATCCTTCAGTGACACCTGTTACCCTCTCCCTGATGATCCTTCAGTGACACCTGTTACCCTCTCCCTGATGATCCTTCAGTGACACCTGTTACCCTCTCCCTGATGATCCTTCAGTGACACCTGTTACCCTCTCCCCTGATGATCCTTCAGTGACACCTGTTACCCTCTCCCCTGATGATCCTTCAGTGACACCTGTTACCCTCTCCCTGATGATCCTTCAGTGACACCTGTTACCCTCTCCCTGATGATCCTTCAGTGACACCTGTTACCCTCTCCCTGATGATCCTTCAGTGACACCTGTTACCCTCTCCCTGATGATCCTTCAGTGACACCTGTTACCCTCTCCCTGATGATCCTTCAGTGACACCTGTTACCCTCTCCCTGATGATCCTTCAGTGACACCTGTTACCCTCTCCCCTGATGGTCCTTCAGTGACACCTGCTACCCTCTCCCTGATGGTCCTTCAGTGACACCTGTTACCCTCTCCCCTGATGATCCTTCAGTGACACCTGTTACCCTCTCCCTGATGATCCTTCAGTGACACCTGTTACCCTCTCCCCTGATGATCCTTCAGTGACACCTGTTACCCTCTCCCCTGATGATCCTTCAGTGACACCTGTTACCCTCTCCCCTGATGGTCCTTCAGTGACACCTGTCAACCTCTCTCTGATGATCCTTCAGTGACACCTGTTACCATCTCCCCTGATGATCCTTCAGTGACACCTGTCAACCTCTCCCCTGATGATCCTTCAGTGACACCTGTCAACCTCTCCCTGATGATCCTTCAGTGACACCTGTTACCCTCTCCCCTGATGATCCTTCAGTGACACCTGTTACCCTCTCCCCTGATGATCCTTCAGTGACACCTGTTACCCTCTCCCTGATGATGCTTCAGTGACACCTGTTACCCTCTCCCCGGATGATCCTTCAGTGACACCTGTTACTCTCTGCCCTGATGATCCTTCAGTGACACCTGTTACCCTCTCCCCTGATGATCCTTCAGTGACACCTGTTACCCTCTTCCCTGATGATCCTTCAGTGACACCTGTTACCCTCTCCCCTGATAATCCTTCAGTGACACCTGTTACCTTTTCCCTGATGGTCCTTCAGTGAGACCTGTTAGTCTCTCCCCTGATGATCCTTCAGTGACACCTGTTACCCTCTCCCCTGATGATCATTCAGTGACACCTGTTACCCTCTCCCCTGATGGTCCTTCAGTGACACCTGTTACTCTCTGCCCTGATGATCCTTCAGTGACACCTGTTACCCTCTCCCCTGATGATCCTTCAGTGACACCTGTTACCCTCTTCCCTGATGATCCTTCAGTGACACCTGTTACCCTCTCCCCTGATGATCCTTCAGTGACACCTGCTACCCTCTCCCTGATGGTCCTTCAGTGACACCTGTTAGTCTCTCCCCTGATGATCCTTCAGTGCCACCTGTTACCCTCTCCCCTGATGATCCTTCAGTGACACCTGTTACCCTCTCCCTGATGATGCTTCAGTGACACCTGTTAGTCTCTCCCCTGATGATCCTTCAGTGCCACCTGTTACCGTCTCCCCTGTTGATCCTTCAGTGACACCTGTTACCCTGTCTCCTGATGATCCTTCAGTGACACCAATGATCTTCCCCAAATTAATTTTCAAACAGTTATCCCACCCAATGCCGTACCTGCACAGTCAGATAATAATGCGGAATCGACTGTTTAGACTGAGTCAACCGTTTAGCAATGGTGGACCGCATGCTGGACAACGGCAGGTCAACATAGTCGGCACCGGAAGGCACAGCGCCAGGTCCGGCAGCAGCAGCAGCAGCAGCAGCTGTCGGCGACGCCGCAGGAGCGGCCTTAGCACTGGCGGCATAATTCAATACGTCAGCTGACACAATTCTACCATTAGCGCCCGATGCGGTACCGACGCTAGCCAAGTTGACGCCCTTTTCTTTGGCCAACAGTTTAGCATAGGGCGACGCTTTCAGTCTGTCGCCGCTGCCAGCAGCAGCAGCTGACGGAGCGGCTACCTGTGGAGCAGCGGCGGCTGCTGGAGGAGCTGAGGCTGGGGCCGCAGCGGCGGGTGCCGGAGCTGGCGTTGAAGCCGGAGCTGGCGAGGCGCCGCCGCCGCCACCAAGATCAGCGGCGGTTACCGAGGCAAATTTAGCACTATCGGCTTCATTTTCAACTAGGACGCACAGTACCGAGCCCAGTGGAATGTTTTTAGCTCCGCCAGGTACGAATATCTTAGCTAGATAGCCTTCTTCGCTAGCTTCAAATCCCATTGTGGCTTTGTCGGTTTCAATTTCAGCCAATAGGTCGCCCTCTTTAACGTAGTCGCCTTCTTTCTTCTCCCAGGAGACAATGGTGCCAAGTTCCATGGTTGGCGACAGGGCTGGCAAGGTGATGGCCTTGTGCGGCGGCAGGTCTGCGGGCGGTGGGGAGTCGGGGCTACGATTAGGGAGGGCGATTCTCTATGACCGGTTAGAGGGCGATTCTTTATGACAGTTTAGAGGGCGATTCTTTATGACCGTCTAGAGGGAGATTCTCTATGACCGTTTTAATGGCGATTCTCTATGACTGTATTAAGGGCGATTCTCTATGACCGTTTTAAGGGCGATTCTCTATGACTGTTTAGAGGTCGATTTTCTATGACCGTTTTAAGGGCGATTCTCTATGACTGTTTAGAGGTCGATTTTCTATGACCGTTTAGAGGGCGATTCTCTATGACCGTTTCGAGGGCGATTCTCTATGACCGTTTAGAGGGCGATTCTCTATGACCGTTTCGAGGGCGATTCTCTATGACCGTTTCGAGGGCGATTCTCTATGACCGTTTTAAGGGCGATTCTCTATGACTGTTTAGAGGGCGATTCTCTATGACTGTTTAGAGGTCGATTTTCTATGACCGTTTAGAGGGCGATTCTCTATGACCGTTTCGAGGGCGATTCTCTATGACCGTTTCGAGGGCGATTCTCTATGACCGTTTTAAGGGCGATTCTCTATGACCGTTTCGAGGGCGATTCTCTATGACCGTTTTAAGGGCGATTCTCTATGACTGTTTAGAGGTCGATTTTCTATGACCGTTTAGAGGGCGATTCTCTATGACCGTTTCGAGGGCGATTCTCTATGACCGTTTCGAGGGCGATTCTCTATGACCGTTTCGAGGGCGATTCTCTATGACCGTTTTAAGGGCGATTCTCTATGACTGTTTAGAGGACGATTCTCTATGACTGTTTAGAGGTCGATTCTCTATGACCGTTTAGAGGGCGATTCTCTATGACCGTTTCGAGGGCGATTCTCTATGACCGTTTCGAGGGCGATTCTCTATGACCGTTTTAAGAGCGATTCTCTATGACCGTTTCGAGGGCGATTCTCTATGACCGTTTTAAGGGCGATTCTCTGACTGTTTAGAGGACGATTCTCTATGACTGTTTAGAGGTCGATTTTCTATGACCGTTTAGAGGGCGATTCTCTATGACCGTTTCGAGGGCGATTCTCTATGACCGTTTCGAGGGCGATTCTCTAT
Organism: Macrostomum cliftonense; assembly: GCA_950096795.1. Taxonomy (NCBI): domain Eukaryota; kingdom Metazoa; phylum Platyhelminthes; family Macrostomidae; genus Macrostomum; species Macrostomum cliftonense. Next base: position 188,455 of record CATNEM010000162.1, read on the forward strand.
GACCGTTTTAAGGGCGATTCTCTATGACCGTTTCGAGGGCGATTCTCTATGACCGTTTTAAGGGCGATTCTCTATGACTGTTTAGAGGTCGATTTTCTATGACCGTTTAGAGGGCGATTCTCTATGACCGTTTCGAGGGCGATTCTCTATGACCGTTTTAAGGGCGATTCTCTATGACCGTTTCGAGGGCGATTCTCTATGACCGTTTCAGGGCGATTCTCTATGACTCTTTAGACGGCGATTCTCTATGACCGTTTCGAGGGCGATTCTCTATGACCGTTTCGAGGGCGATTCTCTATGACCGTTTTAAGGGCGATTCTCTATGACCGTTTCGAGGGCGATTCTCTATGACCGTTTCAGGGCGATTCTCTATGACTCTTTAGACGGCGATTCTCTATGACCGTTTAGAGGGCGATTCTCTCTGACCGGTTAGAGGGCGATTCTCTATGACTGTTTAAAGGGCGATTCTCTCTGACCGGTTACAGAGCGATTCTCTATCACGGTTCAAAGCAAAGCTAACATTTAATAATACGAGTGCAAAAGCATTATTGTAAAACAACATATTGTTTAGGTGTCAAAAAGTTCAAATAAAGCTGTTTGGGAAGGCATTTAAAGTCACAGCACGAGGTTAGACGTATAAAAAACTGGTAACTGAAATAATCGAAACTTCAATATATGGACTAAAATGCAAGTAACTAGTAACTTTTAACTTTTAACGATAGCTAAAAAACTGACTAAACTGACTTATTATTTACAAAACTAAACAATAAAACAAAAACACAACAACACTGAAAAAATGCGAACACAAACACACAAACAGACAATTAAAAGAATTCTAAAGGGAAAAGAAACAAACGCACTGGCTTTAGAGGCAGGAGAAGAAGACGACTGGGCAGTAGAAGGCTGTTGCTGCTGCTGCTGCTGATTGACAGCTTGGGGAGTCGCAGCAGTAACAGCGGCAGTAGCAGGCGGCGTGTAATTCTCAAAAGCGGCAACATCCGCCTTGCTACTAACAACAATGCACAGCGGGGAGCCAAGGGCAAGGCCCTTAGTCCCGGCTGGGACAATAATTTTAGCAAGAAATCCCGGCTCGGAAGCTTCAAATCCCATAGTGGCCTTGTCAGTCTCCACTTCGCACAGAACGTCACCCTCGGCAATCTCGTCACCCACAGATTTCTCCCATGCGACAATGGAACCGGATTCCATTGTTGGAGACAGAGCTGGCAGGGCTATGGTCTGGTGCGGTGGCAGGTCTAAAAATAATGATTTATTGCCTGTCACCCAGATGTCACGATTATACATTTTCTCGACATTTTTTGCGGTATAGGCGGTTTTTGCTGGCAATTTTCTCAATAAAAAAATTAGTACGTGAAAAGAGCTACAATTAAAAGTTTTGAAAGACATTGATCAATAAAAAAACAGTACCTGAGTAAAACCTGACAGGCTGTCTGAGCAGCACTGGAGTCTGCAGTTGATGAGGCAGAGCACTAAGTCTCCATTGTCCAATGCTAGATGGAGCAAGATGCGCTTGGCTGCCAATTTTGGCAATTCTAAAATTTAATTGCATATATTTTTAAGGAAAAATCCTTTAGAAGGCTCTATTTAAACTACAAAAGGTGATCCTTATAAAACATTTACTTTTATTGTATTTTAAAAGTCTAAGATTGGTTACATCAATGAAATCAAATAATTAATTTTTTCTGTAAAGTTAATTAAAGAAAATATATAATAAAAGCTAAAAACATTTTTTTAATCTTTATTTTATTTCTATATGATCATTTTAAATGCCTTAATTGTGACATGAACTTACAATTAAATTAAAATAATATATAACTTTCTTTTAGCTTTGTATTTATCAGTTGCTAGTACAAATGATGCTTTATTTTGTGCTGTCTAAAATTCTAATACTCATGAGTTTTTTAGGCAAAAATAAGGCTAATATTGAAGTATAACTAAACTTTTAAAATAGTATATTTAAATATTAGTATGACTTTTAAATAAGTAGTTAATCTAATGCACACTAGCCTTTACCATAAAGTATTTCATCTTATTATCCATAAATATTTCTAGAAAAGCACTATGCAAAACTTTTAACCTAGGTTATAAGGCTTTGCATGTTTATTCTGGGACTTTTAACTAGGACAAACCTGAAATGTTGAGTATTTCAATTTGAGCACATTTTTACTAAAAAATATGTAAAGAATTATATTATTATATAAGAATATATTTTTGTAGTCTTAAATATACAAAGAAAAGAGAATTATGATACTAAGAATTATACAACTAAATTTGACTTGGGTTTTTAGTATAATAGGTATGTTATCTATACTGGGTATAGGATGTTAATTCTTTTACTTTTATTCACATACTAAATTTGACAATTTTGCATGAAGGATTGGTTAATTTTAGCAATAGTTAAGCAAAATTTTAAAGAAATAAAAAATAAAAAAATGCATTGTTAATGTTAATTTTCAAATTGCAACCCATAAATAACAAAGAAAACCCTAGAATCTGACCAATATTAGCCCATTGTGGCATCAAAAATCAAAGGCAAAACTACTTGCATTATAGCTCTACAAGTTAGGTACTTTCATTAACATTTACTCAGATTTACACCTCACATTAAAGAATGATTAGCTGTAATCTTCTATTGATATTTTAGATAGCATAAATTATTTAATAGTTTCTACATTTCTACTAGACCTAGTCACCTAGGTAGGCCCATTTTTATATTATATTATTAATAAAATAAAATTCAATATACAGGCAAAGGCAGTCAAATTGTTAAAATTACTAAGGCAGAAAAGCTACCAATAGCTTGCAAAGAAATAAAATAGGCTATTGGCTAAACAAGACATTATTAATTACATTGGCAGGTAGAGCAGCAATTACTTTTACTGACATCAATATTGACACTTGATAAAAGTTTCTTTTATGTAATTACCTCGGTGACTTTGCAGGCAATTCTATCTGAACTCGCTTCGCAGAGCTTAAGCATCTGCTGATCAAACGAAATTTATGGCAAACTTTAAAATACTCCACGCCATCGAGAGAAACAAGCTTTGTGATATGCGACATAGCTAGTTTTTTTCAATCTGAAATTGGAAGCAAAAGCCGTCCTGTCAAGCCTCTTTGAGCAAACTCCCACGGTGCAGCGTTACTCCGTTCGTTTTTCGCCTGAATCAGGCTTTTGGATTTGCAATTTAAGATCGATCGATCAAGCAAGCGAGCTGCCAATTTTCGTTTAAAATTTTAAATAAAAATGAATACAGTTTTTAGAAGTTGTATTTTCGCGCGGCTTCAACACGCAGTACAACAAATTTTATTTGCTCAAATATAAAAGATTAGCCTTTGAAAAAAAATCATTACTTGGTTTTTCGAACTAAATGCAGAACCGCTATTAAACAATCCTTCGCTCTGGATATTCTAGATTGGATAGGATATTCTGGAAAGTCACATCCTAATGGTTAATGCAAGGACATCTTAAGTTTTCAAGATGTTCTTGTGTTGGTTGTTAATCGGCAATGCCCATTAATTAGCTTTCGTACTGACAAGGCAAATTTTTATAAACTTTTAGATGGGGATCGAAGCACTTTTTTGCTCAATTCGCATATTTCTCGGAGGCCATTTTCTACTCCCAATTTCCCCTACTTACTGTATGTATGCTTGTAGGAAAGGCAACTTTAGTAGCTTCAGGAGTTTAGCGCAACTATAATCGGTCCTTCGTTAGTAGTCACGAATACTCAACCAAATTCTTCTATAGTTTTAGTACAGACTAGACTAGTGCAGGTTTTTAATTAAGAACTTCTTTACAGCGATTGTAATTCGTTTTTTTCCAGACGGTTTGACCGACAGTACTTATGCTGTACATGTACACAGTACACTGTATTTTTGCTTTTTGCATGTCCTTTCATGACAGCTGTGCTTCTCTACCACCCCCGCTATACTCGTAGTATGAAATCACTTCACTCTCTTCATCTTTCCTGTTCATAGTGATTAAATATTGGTGGTACCTAAAGTACAGGAGGAATAATCTCCAAGTAAGTTGCTTACAACCCAAGTTCGTTCCATTTCAGTGAGTCCGAACAATAAAGCGTAAGAAGGGTGGGCGTCAAAGTCACCCGTGGTTGCGCAACCCACGGTAGGACGATGAGTCACCCGATGAGTCATCCTAATTACTCGTAAAACAGGCTGTAGCATGCCTAGCTAGGAGTAACATGCTAGGGCATGCATAGCGATGGAACATAGAAGGTGAAGGAGAGCGAGAAGATTCTGGGTGGCCAAGCCAGGATTCATCACATGTACATTTAGCTCGTATATGCCTTCTCTAAAACTTACATGCAAATTGTACTGTTGTTTTGGTTGGCTCGCGCAATTATAGCATATTACCGGTCCGCCTCATAATTACAATATAGTTCGAGGAATTTATTTTACACGATTACACCCGCATAACATTTAGACGTATCGGGACGTCCAGGGGACGTCTCATTTAGGTAATTTTGGAACGTTGCAGATGCGAGATTTTTTTGGTCAACAATGCGTCCCCAGCACGAATTATTTAGACGTATCAGAATGGTCGCAATTTTACGTAGAAAATACCTTTAAATGTAACGCATATTTTACCTAGCAAATAGCCAGCTAGTCTGCTGCAGCACACTTTACACGTAGTAGCACCTCTGCAGACACTTCCTTCGTATTTTTTGTGGCTAATGATATATAGTTTCATATAATTGCTGCTGAAATCATTAAAATTTGAAAACAATGACATTTAAGTAAAATAAGGTAATTTTTAGGTACCATAATGAGAAATTACCTAGGGCTAGGTTGCATGGTATAATTTTCGATAAAGGCATAGTTAAGAGAAGCAAATGCAAATTATTACATTATGACAACAAGAATATAGCAAATGTATACTACGTAAATGTTGGAATCGCGAACCCTAGCAAAGTAATTTGCTTTGTTTAACAAGACTTTGTCTAGGTAATTACATATGACAGGCTAAGACGAACGCTTGCAATAGAAAGCTAACCGTAGACCAGAGAGAGCAGAAGGATTAAGAGTTTGAAAGGCAGAGCTAAGGCTCCTCAAATCATTGCTTTGTTTTGACTTTAGTAACAAAAAAGAAATGCGATTCAAAGCCACAGAAAAAAGGGGATGACAAGGTTAACCTACAGATCAGAGAGTCTACTGGTTGATGCAGTTTTTCAACAGAACAACTGAGTAATGTTATAATTTTTTAGTCAATTTTAATTTAGTCTACCCAACAGAGCTGGAGTCCATGCTGCAGTCAGTGCCACCATCAGAGCTGAAGCTAGCCCCATTGTTAGTGCTGTCATCAGTATTGGAGTTAGCAGTTAGCCTTGTGCTGTGGTTAGCTAGCATTGGAGTCAGCCCCATTGTCAGAGCTGAAGCCAGTCCCATTGTCAGTGTTGGAGTCAGCCACATTGTCAGTGCTGTGGTCAGCATTGGAGTCAGCCATATCATCAGCGCCATGGTTAACATCTTGATGCTACGAATATTTGTTGACCATTTTAAAAGCAAAATTTTACCTATAAATGTTATAAAGATTCAATATGAGTTACATTTACAATTTAAACAGCAGAGGTTAAAAATGAAAACGAATTAATTATTTGTCAAATAAACAAAATATACTCACATATTCATTTCAGCATTCACTTCGGCATATAGTGTCTTCTAAGTTCTTTTAAGCTCTCAAGTCTTCTTTAAACTTAAATTCACCAAGGTAGTCTTCATCTAATTCTAGACTATCACTTTCTGATACTATAAGAATATTATCATGGCTAATATATAGAAATGAAGAATGTCTTCAATGTTGAAAAATCTTTATCAAAATTATCACCATTTGACTCTTCTTGTATTTGTAAATTCAATTCAGATAATAGAACTTGAAGCTAAGTTTCAAATAATTCCAAGCTATTTTAAAATGCATAATTTATACTTGAATTTTATATATCAATTGAAGACATAGTTGAAACAAGTTTTATAAATTAATTTGGTTTCTTTGAAAGATCCTTTTAGATTCCATGGACCATGGAGTTAAATGCCAATCAATTAATTTAATTTTTATATAAAGAACTACATAATGATGCGACTCGGCTTTTAGACTCACACTGAAATGAAAAAGTTAGTAAAATGTTAAATCATTGGTTAAAATAGTAAATGCATGAAATTATTCTAATTACTATCTATCACTAGAGAAAAAGAATTCTAGCAGAATTCAGCACAACTTTGACTTTTCCAAACAGCAGGAACACGTAACACGCGGTTTAACAAAAAATTCATTTGATAATTCCACCCCATATACGCGACGCATAGACACAGAATTTTACATTCCATCTTTTTATAAATTTAAATGCAGAATACTTCTCTAAAATATGTTATATTAGCATTTCAAAAACATTGCTATGCAAGCTACTTTCGTTTAAATTATTTAAATATCTTGGTAACTTTGTGACCGTTAAGATACGTATTAAATACGTAACGTAAAATCCATAATTACCCAAAATAGGGTTTTATCAGTGGGATAGAAAGAAAAATGTACAAATTCTTTCTAAGCAGCAAAAATTTAGTATTATAAATGGTATTACTTCGATAAACATTAATTTTTTTTACTTATCTTTTGGATTCGCATCTGCGATCTTTGGGGGACGTATAATTGTTATGCGGGACAGTACTAGTACATGTTAATTAAGACAAATGATCGCAACAGAAAAAAAGAAACTACCAAGTGAATCTAATGAACGTTGATAATTCACAGAGTTCATTAAAATGAAACCATGGCATTATTTGCAGAATGCTAGAATCTGTTTGCACTAGCTAGCTACGCCATCTTAATGTTTCTGTTTGACCAATTTGAGCACCACACGATCCAAATTTCCAAATAAAGGAGCTGCTTAGCAAACATCGAGTCGCATTTCCATCGATTCCTCCTACATGCAGGATAAGGAAATGATTACTTCAGCTACTAGCAAACCAAAAGCTTGATCCCAAATTCAGTCAGTGACCAGAATTTTATCACAAGACTGTTTGCTCTCATGATCTGACTGGTTAAACATTGATACCATAATGTTTAGATTGGTACTTACATGTAGTATATAAATATGCTGCTCATAATCATCATCCTCTTCTGAGCGTTGACACACGCAAGCATTTGGACAACAATCTTAGCTAGCAGCAGAATGCTTCGACCTGTGCTCCGAAGCCAAGGACAGCATTATCTATCGATAGTCGCCGTGGCAACACTACTACAGAGTTTCTGCTTTTGTGCCAGTGAAATGAAACAGTCCAGAAATTCAATTGAAGAATACTCAACCCTGATAAATCAAACAATCTGCACGAACCAGGTCACCAATCGTGTATCTTCATCGACTGTCTCACAAGCGGCATACATCGACGACGTAGGTGTGTTGGCTGTGGCGCGCTGTCCACTACATGCGGCGTCAAGCATTGCTGATCAGTGTCACCAGGCATCAAGTGATACTGCCTATAGAAAAATTCAACCAGATTCTGTTCCCGTAATCGACAAATTCGGCTTATTGTACCTGAATAAATATTGCCTGATGTGCAATCGCGACCCAGAAAGCTGGCAGTTAAAAAAATCTTTATTCATATTTGATATCTCCTGCAAAAGAAATCTATCAGCAAGCGAGACTGATCAACTGAGGAGGTCAGCTATTGATGTGTCAATAATTCGTCTGCCGGAAGGATGTCAGGGTACGTTCGTTGCTACTTCGGACACACCGCTGATTAGTTGCTGCTTGTCATCACCGAACAATAGACTGCTTGCCAATGTTACATTTTGCGTTCCAAAGAGAGTGGGCGTCCAATGGAACTTTGTAGACAGCGTATTCAACTTTAGAATTGATTTCTTCAATCTATCTGGTCGATCCAAACTTATCGAGCGTGAATCGGTTGATACCGATGACAGAAATTCTACCACGGACGCTTTACCATCGATAGCAGCTTCAGAACCTCGTAGAATTACAAGAATTGTGGTCCTGATAGTTTCAATGCTGTGTATCTGCTGTCTGATTGCTCTGTACTCTTGTTGCTGTCTGCCTGGGCTTCAAAATCGACCCGGATATCTATTGGTGTCGCATAGCTGCGCTCTATTATTCGTTTATGCAATCGATCTGGCTGAGCTATTCCGAATTCCAAGCCTGTATCGACAGTACAAGTTGTGGCTTTACTCCCTGACTGTGTTCGCAGCCGATGCAGCCTTCTGCTGGGCGCTGCTCTTCGGCTGCGATCTGCTCCGCGCACTCAGCGGCCTCGGCAGAAACAATCTCGGCGCTGTTCGCGACGCTCGACACCAATCGACTAGCAGGCGATCGCGAATAATTAGCGCTGCTCGATTCGCTTTAGTTGGCTGGGGCGTTCCTTTACTGTTTGCGACGGCTCCAGTGGTAGTGCAGCATGTTATTGTACTGAATCAGCAACAGCCGCAGCAAGGCAATACCACAGAAATTGGTTTCACCTATTGGCGTCAGATGCAGCTTGGTATTGTGTTTGCACCGTGGGCTGCGACTCTTGGTTTGAATTTTGTAGCTCTTTTAGTTATTTGGCGAAGAATTTATTTAGCTGCTAGAAGCGCTCAACGAAGAGGCTGCGGAGATGATGCAGTTAGTGGCGCTCGAGGCTTTTGCAAAGCTAAACAATTGGCAGTAACTGCGCTGAAAGTTTCGGTACTTTTAGGCGTCTGTTGGTTGCCTTTCTGTCTAGCCATCGCGCTTGGCGGGCCAACTCAATCGCCTGGATACCTTGTCGGTCAGCTGTGCCGCAGCTGCCAAGGGGCTCTGCTTCTTGCCGCTTTCGGCAGCAGTGCTCGAGTCCGCAGGCAGTTGGCTGGCCGGCTGGCTTGCAACTGTGGAAGGTCCACGTCGTCTGGAGGAACTCACAGCAGCGCCAACGCATGTAGAGGTCGGCGTAGCACGGGGGTGACCACGTGCGGCGTTGGGAGCGGCGGCGGCAGCAGCGGTGGACCTCGCTGTGTTGAAGACACCAGAAAGAGAAAAAGTTCGACTTCTCTGCTGCCAAAAAGAAGAAGTTCAAATCTGCAAGCTGCCGTGACGAAGTCAGTTGAATCTGCTCTAATATTGAGTGAGGGAAGTAAATAGAACTTCAGATGAATTTCGGCAACGATTTGAGAAAAAAAACTTCAGTTATATTAATCCAATACTTCGCCATGAGTAACAATCCCATATGCGTATAAAAAAATAAAAATCAAACTAAAAGTATTTTCTTCAGAACAGAAGCGATTTAACTTAAATGGCGTTAATTTAATCTTTAAATAGACGGAGATACAATAACAGGCAAACTGTTTAGCAATTTTACCATTTTATTATCTTATAGCTGTTGCAATTTCCCTCAACAGCAAAGTAAAACTGGTTCTGTACGTCTGCTAATTGTGACATTCATTTTTGTGATTGAAGGATGAATTTAATGCTGTCATGAGAATCAACCCCAATAATTAAAAAGTATCACAGATTAAAAAACATGGCTATTTTGTCCAATAATGATCACATAATGTGTAAATTGGTAAAAAACAGCGTGGCGATTCGAAAATTTGCGCTAATCTGTGCGAGACATATTACTGGGCAACGTGAAGTGGAAAAGAAAGTGGCCAGTGGCACGCATAAAGAGAACACTTAAGCAGCAGCATTTAAAAGGATCATCATCTTGGTGGGTTAATTCGGCCTTTATTTCTTTAGCAATTCGGACCTCAGCGTACCGGTCTCCATAAGGAAATAAGGAAAAAATAGTTTAAAAAGCTAATGAATTTATCTTGCTATAGCTTAGCCGCTAATCCTGAATTTGATTCGGAACCGCTAAGCTGCTTTTATGTTATTATTATTATTATTATTAGGCTCTCTCAATGACTCAGCATAAGCAAAAGGTGAGCAATGTTGCCTAACCTAGTCCCAAGGACATCTTAAGTACTTAGGTATTGACTATTTAAGATGTCCTTGCCTACTCCTAATACCGAGAACGGGGCCCAGTAAGAAATACACCAGATATATGGAGCAGAACAGAGTAGCCTCTCACCCAACCAACCAGATGCTGTTCCAGTCGCCAAGACGCTAATCCGGCTAGTCGTGCGCTAAGTCGCTGTAGGCTGGCTCAAATGATGATGATGATGTTGCTTCTGGCTCTAACTACTGATGAAGTTGCTGGTGATGATGTGGGATGCCGATTTTTTCTTAATCCGGGGGTAGGGTATAGTAGCAAGATAAAAGGGGAGCCGTTGAGTGCAGCTTAGGCGTGTCCAAACCGATCCAAGCGGGAGGAACGCGGGCGCGGCACGCAAAGCATCAAGCTTCTGATCCAAGGGCGGCTCTCAGCGGCGCTATTTATAGATTTACAGGGCGCCGATTTGTTACAGTTAGCGCAAATGACTCGCATCTATAGCGCGCAACCCACGTAAAATAATGTGTGTTGCAAATGGGCAACTAATACATATATAGAATATTTGGAATGTATAGAATCTATGACTATTTTTGCTGCGATACAACAATAATTGCTTAAAGATATACATACATAGAAAATTGTTTATTTTAATAGCAATCAAGCGTTAATTTAAAAGTTTTAATTTTTTACCCTAATTTGCAAAGTTAAAAAAGATCCCTAAGCACTAACATGCTATATTTTTTGGAAAACAATGAAGGAAGAACTAAGGCTATGTCCTGTATGCCTATAATAGTTATATTTAAATTTTTTATATGTTGGGACACTATCAATGGTGTTTGGACACTATCTGTGAGGTTTTTTGTGAAGACAAGTAATACTAAATTTATTAGTCAAAGATTCAAGAAACAAGACGAAAAATCGTATCAATGGTTTGACAATATCAATGTTGGAAACTTTTTTTCTATATGTTAGGACATTTAGTGCTCTTATAGCCTAGCTCAAAGTGCCACTGTAGAATGATCTGACAAGTCTTGCTTTGTATGCCTTAGGCCTATGGTAGAAAATAATTTTAGCTATTTCTTCTAGAAGTTTTTGCTAAATTAGACAGCTGTTAAATCAAACAGCTTTAGAGATATATTTAATAAAGTTGGGACACTTTTAGATGTCTCTGGAGTCTGGATACATCATTTGGGATTAAAATTTTAAAATGAGTTTAGATTTTATAGGTACTAACTAAAACGCGGAATGGTGTGGAATGACATGGATTGGGAATTTTCTTTAAAATGCTTCATTTTAAAAAGCTCAAATTTAACCTACTAATAAGTAGCAACAAGCTTTATTCAATTAATCAATTTGATAAGAACATGTTTCACTAAACAGGCAGTAGAGCAGTTACAATTTTTTCCAGTGTTAAATAGGTCTGCAGAATGAGTTCTAGGAAATACACTGTGGAGATACAACCCGTTTCCATATCCGTTCCGCATTTTAGTCTGTACCAATTTTATATGCATGATAGAAATTTGTTGTATTAGCTAATAATAAAAATGGTACAGACTGAAATGTGGAACAAATACAAAAACAGATTGTATCTTAGTAGTGTATTTCCTAGAACTCATTCTGCAGGCTTATTTAATAATAAATGCCAAAAAAATTGTAAATTCTTTTGTGCTTATTTAGTCAAAAATTTTTGGATCAAATTGATAAATTAGATAATACCCATTATTATGATATTTATTAAATAGTAGGCTAAGATCTATGTATCCAAAGTCAAGTATTTTGAAAAAGTTTTCCAATGTGCATCATTCTGCACTATTCCACAGTTTTAGTATCATAAAAATTTAATTCTTTTTATTAATAACTTGTTGATCTTGTAGATTTGCACAAGTTCTTTTTATTTTTAAATTGGCACTAAACTGGGTTTTTTGTCAGATACAAGATATAATTTTATATCTTATCCCCAATTTTAGAATACACTATAAAGGGTCAGGATGCAATTCATTTAAAGTCCTAAAATGTAGCTTAATTATTGCAAAAAACTGGATGCACAATTGCATTGTAGGTCAAATTTTAGGATATTATTTATTATATAAAAAACCTAGGCAATAAAGTTAATTCCCTTTTAAATATTGATCATGGAGTTCAGGTGTGGATACAGGAATTTCTTGAGGGAGGGCCAAGCCAACTTATAGTAACTAAAAATGCTTTCTGATTTGCTAATTTTTGTGGATTAAATAAAATTTTGAATTTAAAGTGGGAAAAGAAGTACCTTTAAGTTTAGTTATCCACTAGTATTTCATTTGGGTCACTATCACAATACCAAAATTTCACAATGCTAAAACCACTTTTCATTATAACAAAAATTATAGCCAGAGCTTAGCTTTACAAAAAGTTTATATAGCTCTTTAGCATTGTGAAGTTTCAGTATTATAGTTTTATTATAGTTATAGTTAGTTTTGGTGTTATAAAGTTTCAGTATTATAAAGTTTTTGTGTTATGAAGTTGGTGTTGTGAAGTCAGTGTTATGAAGTTTTGGTTTTGTAAAGTTTCGGTTGAAGTTCAGGGGAAGTATTTCAGCTTGGGGGATTTCTAACTGCCCAAAGCCAAAGGGAAGTTTCTAAATGCTTGGGAGATTTTCTGTCTGCTTGGAAAATTCTCTGGCTTTGGGGAGTTTACCTGCTTGCAAACATTTTTTAATCCAAAGATATTCTTCTCTGAGAACTCTACGGTATATTTTGGGGATTTCTAATTGCTTGGGGAAAGTTTCTATTTGATTGGGGAATTTCTGACTTCTTAAAAGGTATTATCTAACTACTGGGAGAATTTTCTGTCTGTTCATGGGTTTTCTACTTTACTGGGGGGGAGGGAAGATTTTTTGACTAATCTAAAAAATTTTCTAGCTGCTCGGAAAGATTTTCTAACTGTTTGAGTGATTTTGGACTGCTCGAGGGAGATTTTCTAAATGCTCCTGGATATTGTCAACTGCATGAGGATTTTTTCTAACTACCTTAGGGGATTCACTGTATGCTTGGGGGTTTCTAACTACTTGGGTGATGTCAGACTGCTCGAAAGAGATGTTCTAAATGCTCTGTAAGATTTTTCAAATACCCGGGTTGATTTTCCAAGTGCTTGGGAGCTTTTCTTTCTGCTTAGGGGTTTCTCTGTCTGCATGGGGAATTATAGCTAAATATAGCTATAGTTTAAATGCAGAACAAAGGATAATAGAGAAGGGACAGGGATAAAAAAATAAAAAAGGCAATTGCAGGACAAAAACGAAGGACTTAGGATCTCAAGTGGTTACCATTTAAAGACATTGGAACAACTAAAGAAGTACAAAAATTATAGAGGTATGAGATGAGATGCAAGTACACTTTGTAAAATTTATTACTTTATTTCAGCTTGTTGATAAATAAATTCTATAGTCTGACACACAAAACATGGCCCCGCGCAAAGGTCAGCCAAAGAAGGAGGAGCAGGTGCAACTCGGTCCGCAGGTGGCCGAAGGCGAAATTGTATTCGGCGTGGCGCACATCTTTGCCTCGTTCAATGACACCTTTGTGCACGTGACCGATCCGACTGGAGCGTGAGTTTTCTTTCAATCTATTAATTTTTTTCTATAACCTGAATAATTTCACGTGTCTGCGCATTAAACTCGAACAAAAAACTAATAGTAACCTACTTGTGCTACTTACAGTAGGCAAGTCGCGCATTTTACGCTTATTTCTTAAATAGATTTCTTAAAAAACGAACATTTCAGCGAAACCATTGTCCGAGTCACTGGCGGCATGAAAGTGAAAGCCGATCGCGACGAGAGCTCGCCCTACGCCGCTATGCTAGCCGCTCAAGACGTTGCCGAGCGTTGCAAAGCACTCGGCGTCAATGCTTTGCACGTTCGTATTCGCGCTACTGGCGGCAATAGGACTCGCACGCCCGGGCCGGGTGCTCAGTCGGCGCTGCGCGCTCTGGCCCGTTCGGGCATGAAAATTGGCCGCATCGAGGATGTGACGCCGATTCCCAGCGATTGCACTCGGCGCAAGGGTGGTCGTCGGGGTCGTCGTCTGTAGTTATAAAGTTGAACTTCTTGTTGGCTAGCGTTGGTGACTCTTGTTGAAATGATGCGATAAGTAACTGGCAAATAAAGAGAGAGAGTCGAATATGATAGGCCATGTGGATTCAAAAACTATGCCTTCTATTTTAATTTATTTTTTATTCGGAATACAGCTGACTAGTGGTTGATTCTAAATTTGAGGAACTGCCTAAACACCGTACAAGAATCACATTGTACACCCTTACACTGTACAAGAATCGCATTGTTCACCCTTACACCGTACAAGAATCACAATGTACACCCTTACACCTTACAAGAGTCGCAGTGTACACCCTTACACCGTACAAGAATCGCAGTGTACGCCCCTACACCGTACAATAATCACATTGTACACCCTAAACTGTACAAGAATCACATTGTACACCCTTGCACCGTACAAGAATCACATTGTACACCCTTACACCGTACAAGAATCACATTGTACACCCTTACACTGTACAAGAATCACATTGTACACCCTTGCACTGTACAAGAATCACATTGTACACCCTTACACCGTACAGGAATCACATTGTACACCCTTACACCGTACAAGAATCACATTGTACACCCGACACAGTACAAGAATCACATTGTACACCCTACTCAGTACAAGAATCCACCTATCTATGCATAAGTCCCTAAAATTAAAAAGTTCCCATCCTCCCACTCACCTTCAGCATCAGCTCCCATAAAGGATGTGGAACGCCAGCCAATACGGAGGAGACGCCGATGGTACAATGGGCGGCGGCGGCGGTTTCATTAACTCGCCGGGACCAGCTGGCCGAGGTCGCGGCAGCGGCGGCGGCGGAGGTCCCAACCGGATCAACAGTGTGACCCCGTGCACCTGCGCCGAACTCCTAGCCGCCGTCGCCTCCGACGATCAGTTCAACAGTCCGACGGGCATCCCTCTGGGCCAGGTGACCTTTGTCGGCGTGATTCGCCAATTGACCAGGTCGGCCGCTCGCATCGACTACCAGATCGACGACTACACGGGAGCGCCTATCGACGTTAAACAGTTTGTTGACAACGAAGCTGACGATGAAGATGGCGGAGGCCGAGGCGGCGGCTTCGACGCCGCAGGCAGCGGTTCCGACGCTCTTGAAGAGGGAGCCTACGTTCGGGTCTACGGACAGTTGCGTAATCTGCAGGGCAACCGCGCCGTGTCGGCATTTAAAGTAACAAAAATTGTCGACATGAACGAGCTGAGCTTTCACATGCTGCACGTGGTTAAGGCTAGGCTGGCGGCTCAGGCGGCTCTTGGTGGCGGCGGAAGCAGTCAGGTTTGTTGGTTCTTTTTAAAGCTATCCTTGGGAGCTTGGGATTTTAGGGATTTTAACTAGGCCTGGGATTTTAGGGATTAGAAGCCATAGAGCTTGGGATTTTAGGGATTAGAAGCCACTGGGCTTGGGATTTTAAGGATTAGAAGCCACTGGGCTTGGGATTTTAGGGATTTGAAGCTAGAATTTCTTGGGATTTTAGGGATTCAAATCTACGATCTTGGGGTTTAAGGGATTTATTAAAGCTATAGGGCCTTAGATTTGAGTGATTTGAAGCTAAAAGGTTTGGGATTATAAAGATTTAAAACTGCAGAAACGAACTTAAATGTTAAATTGCTGTTTCTGTGATTTGGGAATTTAAACTATTTGGCATGGGATCTTAAATTTTACTGCTCAGTAATGATATATTCCCAAATCGTCTCCAGTCGATGATGTCATCAGCTATGGACGCTGGCGTCAAGCCAGGCGGTGGCGGCGGCCTTCAAGGCTTGGCATCGCCCTCAGCCACCGGGATGAACAAGCTGGAGCAGCAGGTGCTGGCCATACTGCGAGACGGTGACTGCGACGAAGGCGTGCACGTCCAGCGTATTCTAGAGCGCATGCCCGGCGTGCCAATGAAACGGCTGAAAGAGGTTCTCGGACATCTTGGCGACGAGGGTCACATCTATTCTAGCAAAGATGACGATCATTTTCGGCTCATTCAGTGAGCTTTTTGTGCGACTTGAATGATGCCCCCTCTATGTAATTGCCAATTTAAACAGTAGCTTATTTTCGGAATTCAAGCTGAAGTTCTCTACGTAGAAATGCACAAAATCTAAGGAATACTCACCTAGTTACATGCCCTAATGATTATCTCCCCCTATCAGATCTGACCTTGAGAATCTTCCCTATCAGATCTGACCTTGATAATCTCCCCTATTTAATCTGACCTTGAGAATCTCCCCTATTAAATCTCACCTTGAGAATCTCCCCCTATTAGATCTAAACTTGAGAATCTCCCTATTAAATCTCACCTTGAGAATCTCCCCCTATTAGATCTGACCTTGATAATCTCCCCTATTAAATCTCACCTTGAGAATCTCCCTATTAAATCTCACCTTGAGAATCTCCCCCTATTAGATCTGACCTTGATAATCTCCCCTATAAAATCTCACCTTGAGAATCTCCCCCTATTTGATATGAACTTGAGAACCTCCCCTATCGAATCTCACCTTGAGAATCTCCCCTATCGAATCTCACCTTGAGAATCTCCCCTATCAGATCTGACCTTGAGAATCTTCCCTATCAGATCTGACCTTGATAATCTCCCCTATTTAATCTGACCTTGAGAATCTCCCCTATTAAATCTCACCTTGAGAATCTCCCCCTATTAGATCTAAACTTGAGAATCTCCCTATTAAATCTCACCTTGAGAATCTCCCCCTATTAGATCTGACCTTGATAATCTCCCCTATTAAATCTCACCTTGAGAATCTCCCTATTAAATCTCACCTTGAGAATCTCCCCCTATCAGATCTGACCTTGATAATCTCCCCTATAAAATCTCACCTTGAGAATCTCCCCCTATTTGATATGAACTTGAGAATCTCCCTATTAAATCTCACCTTGAGAATCTCCCCCTATTTGATATGAACTTGAGAATCTCCCTATTAAATCTCACCTTGAGAACCTCCCCTATCGAATCTCACCTTGAGAATCTCCCCTATCGGATCTGACCTTGAGAATCTCCCCCTATCAGATCTCACCCTGAGAATCTCCCCTATTAGTTCCTACCTTAAGAATCTTCCCTATCAAATCTTCCGTTAATATAAATATTTCTATAACCTCATCTTGAAAATTTTGTCCTCAAATAGCAAATTGAGAATCAACATGAGATTCCCAGTTTTTGCCTTTGGCTATCTAAATTATACAATGCTATATCATCCACTAGCATCAGTCTATCAACTTAGCTTTAAACCCCAATTGCACACGCATTGTCCAGCATTTAATAATCATTAGTTCCGTGTTTCGGTTGAACTGGATGCTATTTTTTTATTCAAAATCAAATAATTTAATGAACCGTCTATTCAGCCGAAATATTGATTTTATATGAAGCCTGCACTTTTTCTATTTAGTCTAGCATTGGCTGCTCTCGCTATTTGTCAGTCGGTTCTTCTTTTGCATTTTTTTAATGTCCCTATTAGGCAATTCACCAATATTTAATAAATTATTTGTCATCACTTTAACTAAAGTTATTAGTAAAAATTATTGTCAAATAAACAAATATATTTTTGTCCGTCAATCTTTGTCGCTTGTGTTTAATCCTCGAAAATGAAACAGCCTTTATTGTCTTGTGTATTTTTCCACATTTTTTACTTAAAAGCTTCAGTAAAAGTAGCCCACTTGAATTCTAGTATGTGGAGATCGCTATGAAATCCCGTCATTAGAATCGCGACGAAGTCCCATGATGAGAATTGCCACTTAATCCTATCATGAGGATCGCCCCGTAATCCTATCATGAGGACGCCACGAAATCCCATCATGAGGATCGCCACGAAATCCCATCATGAGGATCGCCATGAATTCCCATCATGAGGACGCCACGAAATCCCATCATGAGGATCGCCACGAAATCCCATCATGAGAGTCGCCACTTAATCCCATCATGAGAATCGCCACTTAATCCCATCTTGAGGATCGCCACGAAATCCCATCATGAGGATCGCCACGAATTCCCATCATGAGAATCGCCACGAAATCCTATCATGAGAATCGCCACGAAATCCCATCATGAGGATCGCCACGAAATCTCATCTTGAAAATCGCCACGAAATCCCATCATGAGGATCGCCACGAAATCCCATCATGAGGATCGCCACGAAATCCCATCATGAGGATCGCCACGAGATCTCATCTTGAGAATCGCCACGGAATCCCATCATGAGGATCGCCACGTAATCCATCATGAGGATCGCCACGAAATCCCATCATGAGAATCGCCACGCAATCCCATGATGAGAATGATCAAAATTAGTCTGTAAATTGTCTTACATCCTTATTTGAAACCTCATGCTACTACACAGATATAGTAGTAGCTTGCATGTTTTTAATGGGCTAGTAGCTTTATTACAATTATTTAATGATGCTGATGATGAGATATGTCCATCGCTTAAATCAGATCTTTTGCAATATTTTTTAACGATAAATTAATCTTATAATTAGACAATATATCGTATACGTGTAATTATATGTATCAAACTGTTAGCCTCTCTGTATCGCTTAGTGCAGTGCGTTATAGTCTTAATGCATTATAACACAAAAAAATATAAAAATACGCTCGTATTACGCAGTAAAGCAACACGCAATTAAAACAAGTGGATAAGTAAGTAGCTAATATATAGTTTATTGATGCTTTTCTGGAGATCACAATCTTGTAAATTAATTTATTATCTGCGATAGCTACAAAAAATTGGATAATCTGCGCAAAAAATTGGGTTTAAAAAGTATTATTTACTGTTTAGTTTTGCTAGCGATAGCAAACCTAACTAATGCAAATAGATAGCTGGATTTTTATTTATTTAAATATGACGCTTTCATGATCCATTCCTGGAAATTAGGCGCCCACTCGTATACCGTTGTATTAGTTCTAAATCCTCAATCCGGATTACTAGTAGGCACGCACTCCGTATTTAGTTGGGATAAAAAAATAACGGTTCTTCCTCTTTCTCTTCCTACCCCTATGTACATATATTTCTCGGGAAGATCTCAGACGAGACGCCAAGGTATAGAGTTAGAAAAAATTTCGAAAAGAATTTTTTTGACTGGAATTCAGCTGAATCAAAACTGAGTCTATGTTGTACAGTCAGTCAGTCAGTCCGCTTCATACCGGTTTCTAATCCGACAGTTCTCTCTCTCTCTCTCCCTCGAGTCGGCATCACACGGCTAAGCTAAAAGAATTATTAGCTACGAAAAGTACTTTTAGTATACAACATTTATAGCTGATTGCCTCTTAGAGAGCGTTTTAAGTACCTCATTGACTTCATAATTAAACACTCGATAGGCGAATTCCATTTACGGCTCGTAGAAAGATTCAGACCCTATGAAGCAGTTAATTCCATGGTCTTCTTCTCGTTCAGTTTAGTCAGGCATGTATACGGGAATTTTTTACATGTTTAACGCATTAGTGCCGTCCGCATCTTTGAGAATCGTCTCACTGTCAAAGCTAAACGCGCAGTCAAGCTTAAGATAGAATTGTCTTAACGAGAGCCTATTTCCTTGGGAGGCATATGTTCCATAATGATTTCCTGATCTTCAGGTTGAGTAGTCACATAAAAAAGAGCCCATGGGAAGAGTGTCTCAACCGATTGGTTTGTCCGTTAATTGGGATTCTCAATTGACGGAATACGCGAGAATATATCTTTGTACGATCGATCCTACTAGTAAAGCTCTGGTGTATGTGTATAATCTTGATTATTTAGGGTGCAGAAATAAATTCTTTACTACTTATGTATTTTTTCCTTTGTTTTTTACTTCTGTCCATCTTGACGTGCAGATGCCCGAGATTATTCTGATGTTTCTGACAGTATGTATCTGTCTTTCTGTCTGTCTTTCTGTCTGTCTGTCTGTCTTTCTGTCTATCTGTCTGTCTGTCTTTCTGTCTATCTGTCTGTCTGTCTGCCTGTCTGTTTGTCTGTCTGTCTGTCTGTCTGTCTGTCTGTCTGTCTGTCTGTCTGTCTGTCTGTCTGTCTGTTTGTCTGTCTGTCTGTCTGTCTGTCTGTCTGTCTGTCTGTCTGTCTGTGTCTGTCTGTCTGTCTGTCTTTATGTCTGTCTGTCTGTCTGTCTGTCTGTCTGTCTGTCTGTCTGTCTGTCTGTCTGTCTGTCTGTCTGTCTGTCTGTCTGTCTGTCTGTCTGTATGTATGCATATAGTATCTGTGTCTGTGTCTATTTATTTAGCTTCCTGTCTGTATGTCCTGTATGTGTCTGTAATGTATCTGTTTGTCGATTTGTCTGGTTTTGTCTATCCGTCTCTTCGAGCATCGTAAAGTACGAGTAGTTAGTTCTGAAGGTACTATGTGATGAGAAAATAATTTTGACATGCGCTTGTACAGTACGTGCCTAGGATAAAAATAGCAAGTATCAAATTCAAGAATTTTGTTGTAAAACTACATAGCAATGGAAATTCAAATTCTGGCCATGTTCAAACATTGTCCTGGTCAATTAGTAGACTGTCTAGCTTCACTTTTTTCAACTGCAGTTCACAATATTTTATCGTTTATAATCAGAATGCGCGCAGTTACGCAAGAGTCGTGCTAGAATCTTAGGTTCAAGTCAAGGTCTAGGCCATCATTGCAAACCATACAGTTGACTACTATCGTTACCCTTCAATCTACAAGTGTATCGAAGGTTACGAGATTGCTTCGTTTGATAATTCAGCAGGCTTGCAGACTACAAAACTGACTTGCGCCATACACTTTGAATTTCCGCTTCGTTTTGAAAATCGTCAGACAGTTTTTGCCAGAAATGTCTGTCGCCTTTAGCAAACTGTTTCTGTTATTGCTGCTGCTTTTGCGTGAAAGCGGCAAGGCCAATTGTGAGAATGCTAATGAAATCGAGAGCGCCGGTTTTGACACTATCGGGATGAAGTCGGTGCCTAAGCCGTCAATCGGAGCTTCACTAGGCAGTGTTGTGAGTCTCCATTGCTCGCCGGACAACGAGTCCGATGTTAGCGTTCGATGGACTTTTAATGGAAAGTAAGTGCTGTTTAACAAGTGGCTTGGTACATGTAATACCATGCAAGAGCACCGTAAGCAATCGAAAAATCGATAATATTTCACTAGTACTCTTTGTTTAAAAATTTTTAGAGTAGTAATTAGTGATAAATCCCATGTTTAAATAAGTTTGCAACTGTTGAAACGTATTCCCTCAATACTTTCAAAGAAAACAGCGAATTATAAGTAAATTCGACCTCAAAATATACATTTATGGTGGGACATCATGCTAGATAAATAGTCAGTAGAAAAGTGGGACGGTCACTTTTTGGCAAAGTGACCCTCGAGGTGTGACCCTTAATAAAGGCCACACATGAGACTATTTCATAAGAGTGTCAACTGTGACCTCCATTGAACGGTCATACATGCAACCGTCCATTGAATCGTAAATTTTATCCGCTTATTTAAGATGTCCACAAGTAAAAGACTTTTTTAACCGTCCCTTACCTATCAAATACCACTGGGGCATGCATTCAAGACGGTCACTTTTGAGGGTCACAATCGACGGCACATATAGGGTCACAGATGTAATCCTAGGCGACGGGTACATTGATGGTCGCATAGCGTGACAGGAAGGGTCAAACTAAAAAGTGACCGTCCCACTCCTATACGGGTAGAAAACCGAACACCCGCAGGCAGATCCCGATGCACCCTCGACATCAACTGGATAGCAACAACCAGCGTCTGCTAATCCTCAGCTTCTCAGCTGGCGACCAAGGCAACTACGAGTGCATCGTTGAGGTAGCCTGCAGTAGCTCGGAGGCAGCAACTAGGCCTCCTGACACGGATGAGAAACTCTGCCAGCGGCAAGTTTACCGTACGAGCCTGACCCTGTTGAACGAAACAGTCCTGAAGTTCATCCAGGAACCCGTTAATCAGACTGTGCAAATCGGCTCCGACGCGTTTTTCATCTGTCGAGCAACCGACGAACGTCCGGCGTCGACTGAGCCGCCCGGAATTCGATGGGCAATAATGAGCGAATCGCGACTGATCCTGCTGAATGACTCGGTCAAGTATACCATTATGCCGAATTTGCTTATTGTGAAAAATGTTACTGCTGAAGATTGCCAATTAAATTATTTCTGCTTGGCAACCGACACGGAAGAGCCTTCGGTGAGCATAAAAGTCGGCTTCAGATTGGACCTGATGGTGGAATCGACGACCCCACCGACTGCTAGGCCGACAACTCTGCCGCTGAAATCCACGACGTCTTCCTCCAGCAGACAGAGCCTGAACGATCTGGTCCGCTCCGCGATTGATCGGGCGCGAGCCAAAGTCGATCGAGCTATCGAGCGAACTCTGGGCAAGCTGAAAGATCCCGTTAATCGAAAATCTCCCAGCGACATTTTAACACTATTTCGTCTGCCAAAGGAGACAGCAATAGAGCTGACCAAGTCTAGAGAGGTCTACGAGACGGCCTATCGCGAGATTGCCGGCTTGATTCGAGCGGGCAAAATCCCGATGCCGACTGGCAGAAACTTAACCGAATTCCCCAACTACGAGCTGGATCCGCAACTGCTGGCGCTTATAGCTCAGCTCACTGGCTGTCAGACTCACGCCCGCGACAATTCCCAGTGCGCCACCCGGATGTGCTTCCATCTGCGCTATCGCAGCTTCGACGGTACCTGCAACAACTTGGACAATCCTTGGTACGGCGCTTCTAATACGCCGTTGAAGAGGCTGCTACCGCCGATCTATGAGAACGGCATGGACGATCCAGTCGGTTGGCAGTTGAACCGAACCTACGGCGGGTTTCCTAAGCCTAGCGCTCGTCTAGTCAGTCAGCGATTGCTACGCGCGGTGAAGCCTGAAGTGGACGACCGCGTCTCTGGCATGACAATGCAGTGGGGCCAGTTCCTTGATCACGATCTCGACTTCACGCCGGTGGATCCGGCCGATTCAACCTTCCTTGACGGACGCCGGTGCAACGACACGTGCATCAACGAGGCGCCGTGCTTCCCGATTCCGGTCTATTCGGACGACACTCGAATTCGTCACCGACCGTGCATCGGTTTCGTACGTTCTAGCGCCACGTGCGGCTCCGGAGCATCGAGCCTCTTCGTAGGCAGTCGACCGTACTTTCGCGAACAGTTGAACCAGATCACGGCTTACATCGACGCATCGAATGTCTACGGTAGCACCGAGAGCGAGTCTAGAGACGTTCGCGAGCTCGACTCCGACCGCGGTTTCCTACGCGAAGGCCTGCCGACCAGCCTGTCCAATCGGCGACTTCTACCATTCAGCACTAGTCAGCCGGTGGACTGTCAGATCGATCCTAGGAAGCGACACATTCCCTGCTTCCTAGCCGGAGACCATCGGGCCAACGAACAGCTGGGCCTCACCGCCCTGCACACCCTGTGGATGCGCGAGCACAACCGACTCGCTAACGGCCTTCGACGTGTCAATCCGCACTGGTCCGGCGATCGACTGTTCTTCGAAGCCAGAAAAATTGTCGGAGCAATGCATCAGCACTTGACGTTTAAACACTGGCTTCCAGTAGTCCTTGGACCCATCGGAATGCGTCAGCTGGGCCGGTATCGAGGCTACAACGTCACAGTTGACGCGTCTATCGCCAACGTATTCGCCACGGCAGCGATGCGTTTCGGCCACACCCTGATCAGTCCAGTGCTGCACCGGCTCAACTCCAGCTACGAAGACATACCGGAGGGCAGCCTACCGCTGCATCAGGCGTTCTTTGCGCCGCATCGGCTGGTTAGCGAGGGCGGCATCGATCCCATACTGCGCGGCCTGGTTGGTCGCGGAGCCAAACAGGTACATGGCAATATTCGGCTAACTTCCCAATTTTACTTTAATTTCTGCGGAATTTCTTTAAAACTAATTTCTTGATTTTTACACCGGCTAATTCAGGTCGAGCCAACTCAACCGTTGAATATGGAGTTAACGGAACGCCTATTCCAGCTGGCTCACGAGGTGGCACTAGATCTGGCGGCGCTGAACATCCAGCGAGGCCGCGATCACGGCTTGCCCGGGTACAACAGCTGGCGAGTGTACTGCGGCCGACACAGGGCCGAGAGTTTTGACGATATGCGCTGGTCTGTTTGTGTTTGCTTATAAAAGTCCTTTTTGTCACTTTACGAGTACTTCCTACCCAACTGTCTTCCTCTCCCTCCCGACTATCTTCCTCTCCCTACAGACTGTCTTCCTCTCCCTACCGGCTGTCTTCCTCTCCCTACCGGCTGTCTTCCTCTCCCTCCCGACTGTCTTCCTCTCCCTACCGACTGTCTTCCTCTCCCTCCCGACTGTCTTCCTCTCCCTCCCGACTGTCTTCCTCTCCCTACCGACTGTCTTCCTCTCCCTACCGACTGTCTTCCTCTCCCTACCCAACTGTCTTCCTCTCCCTACCCAACTGTCTTCCTCTCCCTCCCGCCTGTCTTCCTCTCCCTACCTAACTGTCTTCCTCTCCCTACCGACTGTCTTCCTCTCCTCCCCCCACGCCCAACAGGTCCATCCGCGACCCCGGCCTACGCGAGCGAATGCGCCTGGTGTACGGACACCCGGACAACGTCGACCTATTCGCCGGCCTAGTGGCCGAAGACCGAGTCGAAGGCGGCCTAGTCGGTCCAACCGGACTCTGCCTGCTAGTCGATCAGATGCGACGCCTTCGAGACGGCGACAGATTCTGGTACGAGACTGCGGACCAGTTCACCAGCCAGCAGCTCGCCCAAATTAAACGAACCAGCCTGGCTAGGGTGATCTGCGACAACGCCGACAATGTCACGGAGATTCAGCCGGACGTATTCCAGCTGCCGTCGCCACTGAATCGTCGGATTGGATGCGGCCAGCTGGATCCGGGATTGAATCTCAACTACTGGAAGGAGTGTCCAAATATTGCTGATCAACAGTCGACTAGCTGTACGAGTTGCCAAACAAATTTCGGCAAACTACGACGATCGAAACGCGACGTTGTTTCCATGGCAACTAATAATGCTCGATTGAAAAGTCAGCTAAGTGAACTGACTCGACAGGTGGAGAGGCTGAAGAGCGAGTTGGCTAAATTGAACAAGAAACTGTCGAACGACTGATTGCTTCGTTTATCAATAGGATAACAGGCTGAATCACACTATCAAATGATGCCGGTTTTCAAAGCAAACAAAATTTTTAATTCAGTAAAAAACCAAGTCAATTAAAGCCTTGATATCGGCTTAAGTTAGTCCATGATTTTTCTATCAACTAGTGTCTTTAATTTTAAATAAAACTGATTAATTATTAAGTTGCATGTACTCTGGGAGCACTCGAGTTATAAAACTAATTTGCTAGGTTTGTCTGCATTCGATTGTCTGCGTTGGCGATTCTCAAACAGCAGTTAATTAATCTTTGAACTACCTCGTGTTAATTTTTTTTTATTTACTCGAGTCATTATTCTTCTTTCATTCCCCCCCTTAAAATTAGACCTTTGATTTGACCCCCTCCTACTCTGCCGATCTCGTGCGTCATCACACAGGCGTCTGGCATCTGGTTTCCACTGTCTGCTTTTTTATGCTTTTTTATCTGACTTCTGTGTCATTGCATAATTTCCCATGCAATTCCTACAATGTGTCCTTGGTTGAATCCTTTTGAGCTCTAATGGTTAAATAAAAAAACGCAGTGGCAATGCTTTTACGCGAAGCTAAAATTACTACCATGCTGGGAATCGAAGCAAAGATTAATAAAGTGTTTTCTAAGAAACTTTAGACAGTCCAAACGAGAATGCCTGTCAATTCTGTTGGATTTGATTTGAAGTATTTTATTCATGGAAAAAACTCTTGCTAAAAGCAATGTCGCACATTTTTTCAAACTTTCGTTCTCCGTCTGTTTTACTGGGGGATTATTTTTTACCATTTCCTAGAGGGCTTCTGCTTCTATGTAACCTCACTCTCTTTTCTTTCTACCCTGCCTGTCCACTGGATAGACAAGATGTGAGTAAATGTCACAGCCAATAGAAATTCTCCAAAGCTCTTCACTGTACTTAGAGCGGCCAACCCATGACTATTTTAGGAAAGGAACCGAGCGTACTCTGACTAAGGTCAGGGCTTTTCTATCCCACCCTCACTATACACTATATATGCGCAGAGCCTCCGCTGTTAAAGAATCCCCCCTTTCTCCTTTCACTCGTTGGCCACGTGATCTCCATTCCACTAAATCCGATTTCAGAATTTCATCAGATTCGTCTGTTTTTTTGGCATCTAATTTTAACAAAGAAAATCTAAGACTAAATTATTATTGTCCAGTTGTTGTCATGCCAACCAGTTCGAATCATTCGGAGAAAAATTCTACGGGATTTCCAACCGAGTTGAAGGATGAGATTGGGGACAAGTGCGACGGCCAAACGGGTCGGACAGTTGGATACGAATTCGGCAAGTCCTATGAGGTAACTTAGTTTGTGATTGGTTGCTATGGAAACTTGATAGAGGGAATTTTCATTTAATAAGTATTAACCGCTAGCGATGCCTGGGCAGAGCTGGGTGCTTTTTGTTTGCAGCTGAAATTATCACGTGCTTCTTATTATGTCCATGAATGGAATAGCTTCTATATTTATTCTATACTATTGCTTCACTTGAGAAAACAGAAATGTACGGGGCACGCTCCCCCGTCCCCTACTTTCTTAAAGAAAGAAAAATGCATACACAATCACACTTCATTGTTGCGAAGTTCTGAATGTGTATGTAAACTTGTATAGCTTCGTATGAAGACAGGCTACAACAAGCCCCCCACAAACTATAGAAATTTCATACTATATATGCTTAGAAGCTGCAGCTGCGGCCAACCCTAATTCATGTGCATAGTTTTAGTAAACATGCGCAAACTGCGTGTCCCTGTCACGTGCTGATCGCATGCGATGTAGAGGAACAATTTTCTATATCTCTCTTAATGCGGGCGTAGCTATTAGTGAAATTTTCGGGCTATTTTTAGGGGCAGTCACGTTATTTATATTACTAATAGCCACTTATCCGTTTACACTAGGCATTTTCCAAAATAGATTTACCGACAGACAGACACGCAGACAGATAGACAGACAGAAAGACAGACAGACAGACAGACAGACAGAAACACCGACAGACAGACACGCAGACAGATAGACAGACAGACAGACAGACACACAGACAGACAGACAGACAGACAGACAGACAGACAGACAGAAACACCGACAGACAGACACGCAGACAGACAGACTGACAGACAGACACAGACAGCCAAAGCCCCAACCGCAATCCATAGAGCGACGACAACCAGCTGGACGGCAAGGCCGGCGGTGCGTCCTGTTCCGAGGAGACGCTGCCGCTGAGGCAGCGGACCGCCTGCGACCCGGCCTCCGGCCAGGTTGAGCTCGAAGTGCCGCAGGACGCCGCACAGGCCGGTCGAGCCGCCTGGGGCGGCAAAGTCGAATTTTTGCTCACCTGCGTCGGCTATGCGGTTGGCCTTGGCAACGTGTGGCGTTTTCCCTACCTGTGCTACAAGAACGGGGGCGGTGAGTGGCCGACATACACGTTTCTTTCCTGTCAAGTCTCACCCTGTCTACCTTTCAACTGTCTCCCTCTCACCTGTCTCCCTCTCACCCTGCCTCCCTCTCACTCAACCTGTCTTTCTCACCCTGTCTACCTCTCACCATGTCTCCCTCTCACTCTGTCTCCCTCTCACTCAACCTGTCTTTCTCACCCTGTCTACCTCTCACCATGTCTCCCTCTCACTCTGTCTCCCTCTCACTCAACCTGTCTTTCTCACCCTGTCTACCTCTCTTCCTGTCCCCCTGGACTATATTTACGCGTAGACTAGGATCATGTCTTTGTATTTCTTATCAATGAATTACTAAGAATTCGTTACCATGGAGCCTAATCGTATCCTGTTTTCTTTCCAGATAGGATGACGATATCTCTGTTTATCTTGTCTTTTGTTTTTCATGATCTCAATGAAGTCATAAAATTTCGGTTTGATATCTTTTCGGTAGCAAATATTAAGCTTGAAACTTAAAGAAGCAATAATTTAGCCAGTATCAGCGTGATAGTAAAGTCTTTTTTCTTATCAATACTAGATTCAATAATGCGTGTTCTGTCATGAATAAAGATGGGCTCCTGCTTATTTCAGTCGCTTGCCTGAAAAAAATTCAGAATTCTCTTTATAAAGATTAAACGAAGCTAAACAATTAAATTAGCTAAAAACCAAGGCATTTTTCATTAGAATTATTGGATCATTATTATTAGAATCATTAAAAATATAATAAACATTATTAAATTATAAATAAGTAAAAATTGAATTAGTCTCTTAAATGCCCTTAAAACTAATTATACGCTCGTACATTTACAACTTATCTTTTAAAGCTACTTTTATCAATTTTTTTATTAATACTTACTAGCTAATTTAAATTTTGCTACTATTGAGTCTAATCCAAAAAATTGAAGTAAAAAATGTAGGTACTTTTTAAAAAATGAAAAACATTGCTAACAATCCGATTTTTTATCAAATTCGTCTAAAGGCATCTAAAAAAGAGTAAAAAATAGTTCTTTTGGTAATCAAAATTACGGGCGAAAAATTCATTGTCTCTTGCAAGCCTAAGAAAAATATCAGGCTTTTATTCTAAATTATTAATGTTTGGATTTTGTTTCTTTTATACCACTCAATAAACTTTCTATAAATTATGAAATACAACCTTAGTGCTATAAATGACTAAATCAAACGCTTAAACTTGTCGGTAAAATTTTTACTGTTTGTAAACCCTGACTAAACTGATCATCACAGGCGCCTTCCTGATACCCTACTGTCTGATGTTGGCGGTTGTCGGGCTGCCCTGCTTCTTCCTGGAGCTCAGCTTCGGCCAATTCGCCAGCCTCGGCCCGCTCACCATCTGGAGAATCAGCCCGCTGTTTAAAGGTGACCTTGTTTCTTAGATAGATGGACAGATAGATAGATAGATAGATAGATAGATAGATAGATAGATAGATAGATAGATAGATAGATAGATAGATATCGATAGAACTGATAGAGAAATATCGATAGAGATAGGCTGATAAAAGATAGATAAATATAGCTCAACGCTCGCATAATTTTAACTCAGTCAAGTCATGCATAATTAATAGATGACTGATACCGAAAATACTTTCAGGTCTTGGTGTTTCCATGGTGATGGTGTCATTAATAGTCTCGGTCTATTACAACGTGGTGGTCGCCCAGTGCCTCTACTTTCTAGTCGCGAGCTTTACGAGTCGACTTCCCTGGCACGACTGCAGCCACCAGTGGAACACCGAGAAATGCGTCAATTTCGTCAAAACTGACAACGGCAATTCATCAAAAGAAGAAACTAACACAGGAAATTTGGCGTCCTTAATGCTTACTGGATTTAACTGCACCTGTGAGTTGATTGACTAACAGAATCCGCCTACGAAATCAAACTCAGTTAGCCTTATCTTTCTTATTTAGGTGTGCAATTTCCGCGTTTTTTATCTGACCCTAAAAATAGTTTTATACCTGGGTTATCGTTGCTTTCAAAGAAATTCTAGCCATGAACTGAACCTAAACTACGACGTAAATAGAGCTGTCAACTTGTTTGGCTGCCACTAAAAAGTATTTATTTATTTTACTCGTAACTTTTCTAGTAAACAAGCTGAATGCAAACAGACGACACGACAATAAAAGTGCGTTCCTCTCAAACACATGTCTAACCCCACCCCCTCCTCCGCAATTTCAGTCAACAGCACCGATCCGGGAACAAAGTGCAAGACACCATCCGAAGAGTATTACGAGTAAGTGTGGGAAAACTTTAAAACACACTAAGAGTTCAATTGCACTAAAAATATGTCATTCTCTAATTTTAGACGCATGAAATACGAAAAATCAGCATAACCCTTTTGAGCAGTTAAACCTGCCAGTTTTAAAAAAATGAAAACGCTTTTTTACTGTAAAGAAAAAGAAACTTATGGCTTTTGATTAACCAAAATATTTAACGCAATAGCAAAACTGCTCTTCGTACCGTATTCGCTTCGCGCTCTTCGTATCAAGGATAAAGACTCTTTCGAGGATCATAACTGCTGAGAATAAAGACTCAGTTGAGGATCATAGCTGCTGTGAATGAACATTCAATTCTAGGATCATAACTGCTCAGGATAAAGACTCATTCGAGGATCATAACTGCTGAGAATAAAGACTCATTCCAGGATCAAAACTGCTCAGGATAAAGACTCTTTTGAGGATCATAACTGCCCAGGATAAAGACTCAGTTGAGGATCATAGCTGCTGTGAATGAACATTCAATTCCAGGATCATAACTGCTCAGGATAAAGACTCATTCGATAATTATAACTGCTGAGAATAAAGACTTATTCCAGGATCATAACTGCCCAGGATAAAGACTCATTCGAGTATCATAACTGCCCAGGAAGTTCCATATTAGAATTCCATATTTATTTGCACTGTGGTGAAAATGAACGATGCGCTTCCTATGGTTGGAACGGAGCAGCCGCGCTTAGCTGTTGCGGCGACCAAAAGCGGCAGAACCAAGTGCGGGCAGGGGAGCGCGCACCGGCGGCTTGAACTTCGGCGTGAGCGAAAATTGCGAGGCCGGCAACCTTGGCCCAATTGGATCTTCCGGGTGGCGCCGGGGACCATGAGACTTAATGTCATCGAGCCCCAGCCGTACCACATGGCACGCTTCGGGTCGGGACGCTGAACTGCCGCACCCTCTATGGTTCAGCTCAGCGAAAGAGCGAGGCCGTGGAGGAATTGGAGCGCTGATTGCACCGAGGCTGTCGCTGTGTCTCCTTGTCTGGTCGGCTGCTTCGGATCGACATCCGGCTTCGCGGCCGGAACGCTCGCCTTTTCTGCGCGTCCCGATGAGGTTCAGGTCTTCTTCGAGCAGCTCTCAGAGCAGGTGGAGGAGCTGTGTCTCCAACGGGACACAGCGGTCATCCTCGGAGACCTGAACGCAGTTCCGCGTAGGTCCGAGCGGTCGCTGTTCGTGACGCCGCGCAAGAACGACAACACCGAAGCGCTGGACGACGCGAACGCAGCAGATTGGCTACGAAAGGGGTGCAGAGATAATTGGGTTGAACGGGGGGGGGTAGAGAAGGCTAAGCAGCTTGCTGGAAATTCAGCCAATCGGCACCGAGTAAGGGTTAGAGATAAGAGAGGTAAGAGAGACAGACCTCCGCCAATCAGAAAGGGCGCAGAATACGGTTTGGAAGATCAAAAAGCAACAAAAACAAAAAGCACAAAAAATCCGATGAAAAATTTGGCACCCAGATGAGGCAAAACTTTTTAAATTGTTAGTATTTTGCGTTTTCAATCTTTCAGAAATCAAGTTCTACAACTAACTGCTGGTATTGAAGACTTCGGCAAAGTCAACTGGTTTGTCCTATTATCACTGCTCATTGCCTGGATCATAGTGACCTTGGTGCTACTCAAAGGTGTCCAATCTCTCGGCAAAGTGTCCTACTTCACCGCACTGTTCCCCTATCTGATGCTGACTATTCTACTTATTCGAGGAGCCACTCTGCCTGGAGCCGCCAAAGGCGTACTGTTCTACCTAACTCCGGTGTGGAGTCGCCTGGCCGACTACAAAGTCTGGATGGAGGCGGCCACGCAGATTTTCTTCAGCCTGTCCTGCTGCAACGGCGGCCTCATAGCGATGAGTTCTTATAATAAATTTCGCAACAATTGCCAGCGCGACGCTGTGATGGTCGCCCTGATCAACTGCGGGACATCCGTGTTCGCTGGCTTCGTTATCTTCTGCAATCTGGGCTTCATGTCGCATCAGAAAGGCGTGCCGGTTGAGGAGGTGGCCAAGGGTGGGCCTGGACTGGCGTTTATTGTCTATCCGGAGGCGCTGACTCACATGCCGCTGGCGCCGCTCTGGTCCGTGCTGTTCTTCATCATGATGGCCACGTTGGGCTTCGGATCTCAGGTTGGCGTCGGCGGGGGTTCTGAGGGGATTCGGATAGTTGGAGAGAGGCGAGGGGATGTAGGAGAGAGGAGGAGATTTTTGGGAGATGGGAAGGGATTTAGGAGAGAGGGAAAGAGATTTAGAGGAAGAGGGGAGGGGATTTGGGGTAGAGGAGAAGGGATTTAGGAGAAAGGGGAGTAGATTTGGGGGAAAAGGGCGAAGAGATTAGAAGAGAATATGGGATATTATTTGAAGGAGATTAGGCTCTGGGTGTTATGGAGATCAATTATATTAGCCCTGTATTGATAAAATATGGAAAAAATTTTCCTTTAGCAACTTTAGTACTCATGATAGAGTACGCGCAGCCTACACCTTACAAATAAGGTTTATGCGTAGGTAAAGCTCTTTCTGCGCTGTATTCTTTAAACCGCTGCGCAGAATTCACGCTTGAGGATGTAGCCCAAGACATAATCGCATTTCCATATATCTGCCTGTCCTCGTGACAACAGAAATCCACTTTCCCTCTCTCTCCTAATACCGACACGCACCAATTATCGAGCTTAATACATAAATAGGCCTACACGAATGTAAGATTTCTTTTGTGAACGAGCATCAATTTTTGATTAGCTTGTTAATCCGCTTTCAGCCGGATTGGGATAGACGGATTATAAAGTCCTTAATGCAATTTATGTACTTGTACTATCCCCTAATCTCTTTGCCTCGCTCTCTCTATATATATTTTCTTCCTCATCAAAAGACAACTAACCGCAAAATTCCAGTTCTCCATCGCCGAAACCGTACTCTGCGCTCTACAAGACGAGCTAAAAGCCAAAGGACTTATAGGCACCTCCAAGTTGCACTCCATACTACTTCGAGTAGGCGTCTGCGCATTCTTATTCGCCCTTGGCATCCCAATGACCTTCGGCGGTGGAATGTACCTACTAAACCTGATTGACAACGCCGTGTCCACTTTTCCGCTGTTGGTGTGCGGCCTATGCGAAATCATTGTGCTGATGTACATCTATCCGTACAGACAGTTCGCTCAGGACATCAAACTCATGGTCGGTGGCAAACCGAATATTTATTGGCGAGCCAATTGGATGGTCATCACACCACTAGTCATAGTGGCCCTAATCCTGCTCATGATCATCTTCAATGAGCCGCTCACCTACGGTTCGTACGTCTACGCCCAAGAGTTCAACATTCTGTGCATTCTGATTGGCGTTTTTGTCATCGTCTGGATACCCGTGTACGCCGTGTACAAATACTGCGTCGAGGGTGGCGCCATTCTGCTGAGAGAATTCTTGAAACCGGCAGTTGACTGGGGCCCGGCCCAGCCTGAAGACCGCGGCCAATTTCTCTGCAATCTGGACAAAACCACCGACTCGCTTGACGGCGGCGGCGGCGGCGGGGCGGCCAACTTTTTCCAGTCGAAGCTCAGCATCGCCGCCGAACTGCAGCGAGCCGCCAGCAAGGAGTCCGGCCTCAACCGGGTCAGGTCCCACACGAATTCATTCTCCCAGCTGCAGCCAAGCGGATCTGCCGCCCAGTTTGCCGGCTATTTCTACGATCCCCAGGTGATCGCAGCGGCGGCCAACACTCAGGCCGCTGCTGCTGAATGCGACAATCCCGCGCACCCCGGCTGCAACTCTGCCACCGCCGCCGCCGCCGCCCATGGCGACACGCTCCAGGTGCCGTTTGCTTCGTTCAGCGTTGGACCGCAACAGGGCAAGGAGGATATACAGACGGCTGTCTGATTGATTTGACTGTGGATGACAGTTAAGAGTGTTAAGCTCTTGATTAGGTGGAGAACTAAAAGGGGATTTTCCCCTGAAATGAGCTAAGAGCGTAAAATGCTACTGATTATTATATTCATGATGATCTAGCAGTAATTGACGTCACTCTAAGATCAGTAGCTTAGTGACGTCACTCTAAGATCAGTAGCTTAGTGACGTCACTCTGACAACAGTAGCTTAGTGACGTCACTCTGAGATCAGTAGCTTAGTGACGTCACTCTAACAACAGTAGCTTAGTGACGTCACTCTGAGATCAGTAGCTTAGTGACGTCACTCTAACAACAGTAGCTTAGTGACGTCACTCTAAGATCACTAGCTTAGTGACGTCACTCTGAGATCAGTAGCTTAGTGACGTCACTCTAAGATCACTAGCTTAGTGACGTCACTCTGAGATCACTAGCTTAGTGACGTCACTCTGAGATCAGTAGCTTAGTGACGTCACTCTAACAACAGTAGCTTAGTGACGTCACTCTGACAACAGTAGCTTAGTGACGTCACTCTGAGATCAGTAGCTTAGTGACGTCACTCTAAGATCACTAGCTTAGTGACGTCACTCTGAGATCAGTAGCTTAGTGACGTCACTCTAACAACAGTAGCTTAGTGACGTCACTCTGACAACAGTAGCTTAGTGACGTCACTCTAACAACAGTAGCTTAGTGACGTCACTCTAAGATCAGTAGCTTAGTGATGTCACTCTGAGATCAGTAGCTTAGTGACGTCACTCTAAGATGCTCTAGTTTAGTGACGTCACTCTGAGATCAGTATCTTAGTGACGTCACTCTAAGATCAGTAGCTTAGTGACGTCACTCTAAGATGCTCTAGTTTAGTGACGTCACTCTGAGATCAGTATCTTAGTGACGTCACTCTAAGATCAGTAGCTTAGTGACGTCACTCTGAGATCAGTAGCTTAGTGACGTCACTCTGAGATCAGTAGCTTAGTGACGTCACTCTGAGATCAGTAGCTTAGTGACGTCACTCTGAAATCAGTAGCTTAGTAACGTCACAGCTATTTTTTGCTTTGACAACAGCATACTGGCTGAATAGTGGTCAGTTTTTTTGGCTAAAAATGCACTGCCAAGAATATTTAAGAAATCTATGGTGAAAAGTTTTGGGCAACAAGGGTCAAGTCAACAGGTACGTCAAGTATAGTGACTTGATTACGAAGGCGCCGCAGAAAATTGGTTGGTTTTTTAATTTTGTTAGAAGGCTGTCAGGGACAGCGAAAGTTGGCTTTAAGAGAATTTTTTAAGGTTCCAGGTTTAGGTGCCAGGTGGATCAAAGGAGGTCAACAACATTTC
This sequence comes from Macrostomum cliftonense, assembly GCA_950096795.1. Lineage (NCBI taxonomy): Eukaryota > Metazoa > Platyhelminthes > Macrostomidae > Macrostomum > Macrostomum cliftonense. Next base: position 223,454 of record CATNEM010000162.1, read on the forward strand.
TGCCATGGGGCTCCAAGTCCCCTTGCTTGAAGGTGCCAAGACTCTGGTCGAGGAAGCGCCAAAACTCCTAGTTAGGGGGTGCCAAGTATTCTGGCTTGGGAGCGCCAAGTCTCGTGGCTAGGGCACACCAAGTCTGCTGACTAGGGGGCGCCAAGTCTGCTGACTAGGGGGCGCCAAGTCTCGTTGTTAGGTAGCGCCAAGACTCCCTGCTTGAAGGGTGCCAAGTCTCCTGGCTAGGGAGTGCCAAGTCTCGTGGCCAACTGGCAAAGGGGGGCCAAAGCTAATAGTCCTTATAGGGCGCCTATAACAGCTCTTGGCATGAAAGCCTGTACTCATAAAGTACGTAATTTGCATCCGCAAAAAGTTATTCAATATACTGGTACTTCTACTGTACGAATGACGTTAATTTCATCTATCGTATCTTTAAACTCACTAAGCTGCGCTATTAGCACAAAAACTAGATCTGCAATTTTTAGATACCCCATATTCAAATTCGCGCCACTATTGTTTTATTGTATTGTAATACAATTACGAACAATTGAATTTTCTTTTACCGCCTATATTGCAAGTAAGTAAGCTGCTTAAAAAGTATCTCTCAATTATGTATTTTTTTAAATTATAAAAAGCATTCTGTCTTTATTTCCTTGATTTAAGTTTTTTCTTTGGTATGCTTGCCATAAAATGCTTATTCAAATTGCTATTGTTACCGTAGTTACTGTAATGCGTCGCTATATCAGAAAATGAACCCAGAATTTTAGCGTTTAATTTTATTGTACTTTTAATTATTTGCTCTTTTATTATTTATTTGCTTTTTTGATACCGTATTGGGAATCTGGATGGTAGCAGTCTGGTGCCTTTCAAATGGGAGCATTTTTATATTTAGCTCGTAAAACTACAAATATCAGGGTCGAGAAAGTTAACTTTAAGATAATTTAAATTAAATTTCAAACATTTATTTTATTAATAATTATGAAAATGCAGTCAAGGAGGCTTAGGAGCTTATAATTTTTTTTAAACAAATTGTTATAATGTAGCCTAAAACAGAGGCATTTGACTGTTAAAAATTTTTTTGTAACGTAATGCGTTTCTGCTTTACAATAATACCCATTTAAAACAATTTGACTTTTTTCTTTAGAACTTACTGTAGTCAGTATGCGTACGAGTACATTAAATGCGCGCTTAGCATAGCTATATTTATTGCGAACTGAAATCTTTTGATTTTTTAGTTATTTTATTAGATCTTCCACCAGCGATAAAACATGAATTTTTATTTGTCGCTTTTCAAAAATGTGCGTCGTAGTTAAGTATCTAACAGAAGCTATTAGCTAGTAGTGCAGCTAAGCATTGAAGCTTTTTTGCCTCGCGGTTCGCACCAGAAAAATGCAATGCAGTAATACTCGTATGTACGATTAGCTAGTATGCAAAATAATAAAACAAAATAAAACTTAAACTTAAATACACGTTATCAATCCTTTTTAAACTGATTTGATTGTAGCAAGAACATTTTTTTAATATAAGTTTCCACTGCCCCAAAAATTTTTCTAAGCTCATGTGGAGTATTCTTTCTCCTATAGAGTACTTATCTAAGTTTCTTATGGTTAATAGCCATATTTGGGGTAATATTGTCTTGTATTACATAGACCAGAAGCCCCCTTATTCATACATCATGTGGGTAGCTGCTGGGGATAGCGCATTTGGCGTGTATTCAAATCAATCGTATGTACTTTTATCCCTTCCTTCTCGGACAAAGATTTCTAGGAAACAGCACCTGTTTTTCTACAAAACGCAATTTGTAATTTTATAGCATTGCCTGCTTGACACGAACAGGTGACCGAGAATGTGAAAACAAATTGCTGTATTGTTAGTAGGCTTTTTCGGTCTGCGGGCTTTTAGGCGTGCCTGATAATATGTCTATGGCATTATTTGCCCGCAAAAATAGCTTGCTGAGATCGGAATTTTTTAGTTTTATTGTTTGCCCGCTAATAAAGTAAAACCACACAACTAGCTGAGATTGAAGCATGGACTTCTATATTTAGATGCTAAATATAGAAGTCCATGGATTGAAGCTATGCTCGGGCTTCTCTTTTAAAGAACTATATTATACATTTTGTCTATGGTTGTAAAAGTGGGGGCTCTGCCCCCACACCCCCGCAAGGGAGCTGCGCTCCCCTGACCCTGCTCACTGCCTAGCCAGGCCTAAATATCTATGGTAAAAAGCCTACTAACAATACAATTATCAACCCTCCTTTTTGGGCAGAAATGGCAGGCCTCGGGCGCCTAACGGCGCCCTCGGAACCTCCCATTTCTGCCCGCAAAGGAGGGGTAACAATATACAATTGTTCTTATGGAAAAACTACAACAGTAATTCAATTTGTTTAGTTAATTTAAAAAAAACTTTACGAAGCTCTAATATAGGGAAGGGGCTAGGATGATTTGCTTGCTGTAGCCAGGGCAACCAACTGACAGGCACAAGTGAGCTCCAGTCAGCAAACAATTATACGGCTCTCGTTAGTGCATGCCTGGAAGCAAAGAATTTACAGCCTTGAATAATTAATAATACGAGCTCTTTTAGAAGCTAGCTTGCTGATTGAATTGCCTTGCACAGGAGTGGTTTAATATGCCTCGCAACTCTACACACGTACCGGTACTTGCATATAGCAGCCTCGCAGCCCCTACAAGAAGCTTAACTAAGCTTTGTCAGATTCCATGGGGTTTGGCCTACAAGCAAATTGAATGATGCGCGCGTCCTATTGCAAACATTAAAACAAAATTTTAATCTCCTATATATGCTGTGTGTTGGTAGTTGCAGAAGCAATTAAAAACTACGCTGTACAGTACATAAAGTATGTACACGTACTGCCAAAACAAAAATACACAGTTAGTTTGAAGTACGTGTCCAGTTAGAACTCAGTCATACGACTCGTAAACTGTCGTGCTACAGTAGGTAGAAGTTTTGAGTTGCGTATTCTCGCGACAGTAAATTTTTTAATCAACCCACTATTAACTGGGAAATTCTACAACAGCTAGCTGCCATTTTATTCGCTAATTTTAATTGGCTCTCTTCCCATCCGCAGGTAGAAAAAAAGCAAAATAAATTTACTAGCTCCCTTCGCACTGCAATATTATACCGACAGACTCGTATTAGTATTTGCTTATTAATTCAACCAGAGGTTTTGCTTTCAATGAAATTCTTCTTCTGCTTTGTAATCTTCTTCTTTTTATCTACTTGTCGTTATTCATCATCTGAGGAGAACTCCCACTGGGTTGAGCAGAGAGACGATCTCGCCGAGTACCATCTGGACAGCTCGTCAGCTGGTGCGCGCAGCGTCTCCGAGTGCGCCGCGATGGCTGCATTGCGGCACGAAGCTCTGGAGTTCAACAGCCAGTCGGGTACTTGTCGATTGTACAGCTGCCTGCATGGCCGTAGTGGCTGTAGGAAATGCCGAAATGCTAGGAATACGAGTCTGCCAGCGCTGATGGTGAGAGCTCTGCATCCACCGTGTATTCATGCTATTTTTTAGTCGAGTCAGGAGCGATCCATTCGTGGAAACGCTGGAAAAGAATTTTTTGCCTTTTGAAAAATCCCGCATTGCAATTCAGTGCGCCTAGCTAAGATTTGACCTGCGACTGAGCCGTATGAGCTGTTAGATCTACAGCTTGGTGGAGTGGTCAGGTGTCTTGGTCAATTTTAGATTCACATCATTAAGAATCACAGACTGAGTTCTTCGAAATTGGTATCCTCGTTAATTTCACGTAGCTATGACACTACATGTAAAAATATAATTCCATACGTAACCAACGTACCAACAATCAACCTAAATTCATTATTGCAGGTCAAACAGCTGGACAACATCGGACGAACCTGCTGGCGAACCTTTCAGCATCGCGTGGACGGCTCGGTGGATTTCTATCGAAACTGGACGGATTACGTTGCCGGGTTCGGTCAGGGCGAGGACAGAAACTACTGGATGGGTCTTGACGCCATTCACCAGCTAACCAAAGATGGCGATAGACGCGTCAGATGGGAGATGAGCGACTGGAACAACACTCGCTACTGGTTGGAGAACACGTACTTTGCCGTGCAGAATGCCAGTCAAGGATATCGAGTAAACGTTGGAGAGCACGACACCGCTAACTCGAATATCGCAACCTGCCATCGAGATCATCCTGCTTACATCAACAATATGATGTTCAGCACGCCTGACAGAGACCAGGACACTCGAGCTGACAACTGTGCTGTAACATTTCAAGGAGCTTGGTGGTATTCGAGCTGTCACTGCTTCAATCCCAACGGCAGGTACTTCACGCCGCCAACCGCACTGAATTTGGTTGAGCCGCTGTGGGCGGATGGTATCACATTTAGCAACCCATCGAATGGTTATCCATTTAATCACTTTTATTCAATGAAGACATTTGAGTGCATGGTGTCAGGAAATATTTGATTTATCTACATTTTTTACAGTCAATTTTCCACTCGGGGGCTTTCAAAATTGGACATAGAGACTTTGTGGCTTCGCTCCAGTCTAAATAAATAGTTTATGATCCATAAGTGGCCAGAAGCTTTCCAACTGGGGCAATCTATTTTCCATACTCGTACCCTGTTGTATTGCAAAAAGACTCCAAGGATCTCCGATGGCAGAGGTCTAACCTCCACAATTAAGGCCAAAAGCCAAAATCTTCTAGCTTTAAATATACAAGTGGAAAATTGATTGCCCCAATTAGAAAACTAATTGCGCGTTCTTAGTCATTTATGAGCCATAGACTATTTAAATTAGAGCGAAGCCACAGAGTCGCCAAGTCTGCACTTTTGGAAGCCCCTCCCGAGTGGAAAATTGACTGCAAAAAGCATGTACATCACAAATCTGCGAGTATATTACGTTCCCTTGTGTCTGAAGTCATTCAGATATCGTCGGTGAGACATCCTTACGTACATGTAGTAATGAACTGTAAACTATTCAAACAAATTTTTTAAATGCAAAAAATTTTTCTTTAGCTTATTATGCCGCACTTACCCGTCCACCAAAAATGTTTTTTTTCTCTAAATTCTTGCTTAAATACTTGCAGATACATGTACATGTAAATCTCGTCCGTTTTGTTCTAGCCACTTTTTGCTTTATTTGTCGCACACTATAAGTAGGTTGTATAAGACTGAATTTCTTTAGTAATTAGACTCTCAGAGACCGTTGGGACACAAAAGTTCTCTGCGTCATTCTTTTTTTTAGTTTCTGCTAGCCCTCAAGCCCACTTTCTGCAATCCCAATCTTAATTCCTCCATAGAACTGTCACTATACTCTATGATTTGAATTAAAAATATACTCTGCGTACATGTACGATGCTACTATTTGGACTGGTCATTTAAATAATGATTCTCACAAGGACACCTCAAGTAGGACGGGACACTTCGTTTCTTGAAAAGTTTTTCAAGTCCAATGTTTCGCCAAAAATAAATTACGGAGATAAGAAATTTGCAGTTTTTTCAATATAAAAATTAAAGATTGCGCTTGATAGAAAGCAGATGCATCGTTTGATATGTGTTTCCTGCCTTCTTACTGTATCGAAAAATCTGTCCTTATTTGTGAAATATTGATCTTTAAATTTTAAAATGGTTTGTCGAAAATTATAATTTTAATAAAGTGGTATTTAAAGCCAGCTAGGCGAGGTTCTGATCCTCTTCTAACCAAGTGTGCTTTATTCAAAAAACATTTCTATCAATCAGCATTTTGGATAATTTTGCTGGTTCAGTCACTTGTCAATGTCCGATTCTTTCTGGATTGGCGGTTTGTCATTTAGTAGTTTTTTTTAGAAATGTGAATCAATATCAATAAAAATAATAGGAAAATCAATTTTTCACCTATAAAGACGTACATAGTTCGATAGTGTAAGAAGGCAGGAAACGCATATAAAAAGGTGAGATTTGCATCTGCTTCCAATCAAACGCAATCTTTAATTTTTTTGTTGAAAAAAACAGCAAATTTCGTATCTCCGTAGTGTATTTTTTCGCGAAGATTGGACTTTAAAAATTTCCCTAGAAACGAAGTGCCCCATCCTTCTACTTAAGGTGTCCTTGCATGGATTCTCATACTCCGAAAAGGCGACGCTCAATAGAGCGGTTTCTTTGAAACCCTGTACTGGGGTGACGGAATTATTCAAGCTCAAACAATAGCTCCCAGAAAGGAATTGCAGATGCAACGGAGTCGCTGTAGTCGTCTGGACGAGGTTCTCACGAAAGTCGAAAGTCAAAATCAATCATTTGTCTTATAACGGATCTTCTGCTATCTTCTTCTGCTATTTAAATCTACTTCAAAAAAAACAAAATAAGTATTCAAACAAAAAAATATAATTTGTAAAAGTTTCAATGAGACGCAAATAATTTACCAATTAAATTATTAGGAAAAAAAGATTATTTATCTCAATTTAGAAGGGAAAATTTATTTATTAAAAAAAAAATAAAACATGCATAAATCTGATTGTTAACGCAGTGAATAACAGCAACATCTATTAGCTATGTGCGCAAAACCACCAAGAAAGCATTCGCACGCGTGATGGCTTTGACTAGAATCAATCTTATTGAAACGGGAAACAGAAGGCAAAAAAACTTTAATTACCGATTCAAAAAAACCATTAAAATTTACTTGCACAAACTCCAGCTCATCTAGTTTACTTTATTATCTAACTATCATTTCATTTCAAGTTTGTGTTTAAGGATTACAAAAACGCAGAAAAAATCACAATGTTAATTTCCACAATATGCACAAACATGCATTAAAACGTTGAAAATGAGATTTAGTATACCACTACTAGGGAGGCGTACTAAAATAGGATAAAAATTTTTGCGTAAATATTATTTTCACTGTACAATTAGTACAGCAAATTATAAATCATTACATGACTGATAACGAAATGCTCGTTTTAAAGGAAGCAGTTGAAAGATAAATAATTTCAGTAAAAACAAATTTCCTTATGACTTAAAGGGTTGTTTTTAGAGCAGCGGATATTATTTGTTCAGGGGTCACTGTACATTCAGGTAAAGGGGTTTAGATAGCTATGTACATTAGGGGAATGAGGTTAGACTGTTGGAGTGTAGACTGAGGGCAAGAGTTTGGACAGCATGAATGTACCTTAAGAGAATGAAGTTTTACTGTTTTAATGTACATTGAGGGAATGAAGTTTTACTGCTTTAATGTACATTGAGGGAATGAAGTTTTACTGCTTTAATGTACATTTGGGGAATGAAGTTTTATTGCTTTAATGTACATTGAGGGAATGAAATTTTAATGCTTGAATGTACATTGAGGGAATGAAGTTTTACTGCTTGAATGTACATTGAGGGAACGAAGTTGATTTGGCTGGGTGTAAACAATGGAAGCGAGGCCAGAATAAAAAAGGCAAGTGATACGAGTGTAGTTTCAATTAATGAAAATCGCAGAAAATCTCGCAATGAGTTAATCAAAAATATTAAAAATCAAGCAAGGTGGGCCGGTAGTCCTGCTCAGGACATAAAAAATTAAATTGAGAGAATAAAACTCCGAGAAAACCACAACCTTCCCTCAGTTAAACAAATCGTGCCGCTCCGACTGCTGCACCTGCACCGCAACTACGGCACCAGCAGCAGCAGCAGCAGCAGCCGCATCAGCCGATCGATTGCAGAATCGCTGTTTCACATCCCGCACCAACATAGGTAGCACGCATAGCAACGACAAGCCAATCATGGTGACAAACAGATAAAACACCCAGCCCCAGCCGAATTGCTTCTGTATAGCCGGAATAGCGGCCTGACCCAAAGCCGCTCCCAACGATCCGGTGCCATCAATAATCCCAGTAACGGTTGCCAGGGCCTCGGCATTGCCGCGCAGCTCGGGTCGTTGGCCTAAATCGGCGCAAGTAGCCGAGCTAATTATATTGGCCGGGCCGCCGACAAAGAAACCAGCCGCGGCCATTAGGAAAGCGTTAGTAATGCGATCCGCCGGCGACCAAGAATACACTAGCAGTGCGGGCATTGCCAGCAAAAGGAATAGGCAGAGCATTGGCGAACGTGACCACATTAGGTCGCTCAGTAGGCCGCAGATTATGCCGGCTATTATGCCGCCAACGTCGTACCTTGAAGACAATGGGATTTGGGGGTGGGGGGGGGGTAGTTCGATGACTGATTGGTCGTTGAGAGAGTGGTTTATTACGATTGTGGCTATGCCTATTGACCGGAAGGTCGTGGGTTCGAGCCCCCAGCTCTTCTATACAATATGTGCCCTAGAATAAGGCACGTAATCCCGTATTGGTTCAGAGTCCACCCCCAGCTGAGACGTCCACTTTCTGTGCTTTGACTGAGTTTGAACTGTCCAAAAGTTGAAATCAAACCTCTGCGAGAACTGTCGCAACCAGTTTCTGCTCTTTTAAGCGTCTTCAGGCGACCTCACCCAACAACTCGGCTGTCTTCCACTTCTAGCCAGCTTAACAGAACTCCTATACACAACCTCAATGCTTTTGTATAGCAAAATTTCTGAGTCTTTCCTGCAAGTTAATAGCGCATTTTACTGACTTTCTACTTGCAGTAGACTATCTCTAGTACTGAGAATAATGCGTCCAATTATGTTTAAGGTTTTTAAAGTAGACAGCGTATGTACATGTGACAAAAAATAGTTCTAGACGAGAGTATTTGTACACTAAAAAAGTGTGCGTAAATTGGGGTAAGAAGTTTAGTCGGCAGTGTGCGTACATTGGGGTAAGAAGTTTAGTCGGCAGTGAGCGTACATTGGGGTAAGAAGTTTAGTCGGCAGTGAGCGTACATTGGGGTAAGAAGTTTAGTCGGCAGTGAGCGTACTTTGGGGTAAGAAGTTTAGTCGGCAGTGAGCGTAAATTGGGGTAAGAAGTTTAGTCGGCAGTGAGCGTACATTGGGGTAAGAAGTTTAGTCGGCAGTGTGCGAACATTGGGGTAAGAAGTTTAGTCGGCAGTGTGCGTACATTGGGGTAAGAAGTTTGGTCGGCAGTGAGCGTAAATTGGGGTAAGAAGTTTAGTCGGCAGTGAGCGTAAATTGGGGTAAGAAGTTTAGTCGGCAGTGTGCGTACATTGGGGTAAGAAGTTTAGTCGGCAGTGAGCGTACATTGGGGTAAGAAGTTTAGTCGGCAGTGAGCGTAAATTGGGGTAAGAAGTTTAGTCGGCAGTGAGCGTACATTGGGGTAAGAAGTTTAGTCGGCAGAAGTGAGCGTACATTGGGGTAAGAAGTTTAGTCGGCAGTGAGCGTACTTTGGGGTAAGAAGTTTAGTCGGCAGTGAGCGTACATTGGGGTAAGAAGTTTAGTCGGCAGTGTGCGTACATTGGGGTAAGAAGTTTAGTCGGCAGTGAGCGTACATTGGGGTAAGAAGTTTAGTCGGCAGTGAGCGTAAATTGGGGTAAGAAGTTTAGTCGGCAGTGAGCGTACATTGGGGTAAGAAGTTTAGTCGGCAGAAGTGAGCGTACATTGGGGTAAGAAGTTTAGTCGGCAGTGAGCGTACTTTGGGGTAAGAAGTTTAGTCGGCAGTGAGCGTACATTGGGGTAAGAAGTTTAGTCGGCAGTGAGCGTACTTTGGGGTAAGAAGTTTAGTCGGCAGTGAGCGTACTTTGGGGTAAGAAGTTTAGTCGGCAGTGTGAGTACATTGGCCGTAAGAGGTCAATTTTAAAATGCGTACATTCTGGCTCAGAGAGAGAAGTTCGGTATAAAATAAATCATCAACACAGAATCTTAACCCTACCAGCTAGCCAACTGATCGCTGAACGCGTTAGTCCAATGATATTTCTTTTGAATGTACAACGGCAGCCAGAAAAAGAAAGCGTAATTAACCAGTTTCAGGCAGGCGTAGGACAGTGCAAAAAGAATTACGCCTTCAATTTTAAGAGCGCCAAGCACGCCTAGGGGTGGCGGACGCTGTCTAGGCGAGGCGACCGTCACCTCCACATTGCTGCCGCATAGCAACGGACTTCGAGCAGTCTCGTCGTCGCTCTCTACAGATAATCGACGAACTATTGGCTTCTTTAGTTCGATGGGATCTGGTATTAGACCGGTGAGCAACATGCAAGCTCCGCCTAGCAGCAGACTAGCTGGCAGCAGGAAGCACAGATCGTAGCCGTACTCGACAACTAAAGCGGCAAGACTGTTGCCAATGATGTTGCCAACAGAGGCGCAGCTGCTCCAAATGCCGAATACAAAACCGTGGGTTCGTTCCGGGAACCATTTGCCAATGATGGCCACGCAGCAGGGCCAGCCAACTGACTGGAGTAGGCCGTTGGCCAGCCACAGGGTGATGTACACTGGCGCGCTGTACAAGTGGATAAGTTCGGTTGCGTAACCGAATAGGAATACAGTGACTGCGCTGCCAGCCATGCCGCCCGCCATCAGCTTGCGCTGGTCGTATCTGAAGGGTCATAGAAATTGCTGCTAGGTAAGATAGGTAGATAGATAGATAGATAGATAGATAGATAGATAGATAGATAGATAGATAGATAGATACATAGATAGATAGATAGATAGATAGATAGATAGATAGATAGATAGATAGATAGATAGATAGATAGATAGATAGATAGATAGATAGATAGATAGATAGATAGATAGATAGATAGATAGATAGATAGATAGATAGATAGATAGATAGACAGACAGACAGACAGACAGACAGACAGATAGATAGATAGATAGATACATAGATAGATAGATAGATAGATAGATAGATAGACAGACAGACAGACAGATAGATAGATAGATAGATAGATAGATAGGTAGATAGATAGATAGATAGATAGATAGATAGATAGATAGATAGATAGATAGATAGATAGATAGATAGATAGACAGACAGACAGACAGATAGATAGATAGATAGATAGATAGGTAGATAGATAGATAGATAGATAGATAGATAGATAGATAGATAGGTAGATAGATAGATAGATAGATAGACAGACAGACAGACAGACAGACAGACAGACAGACAGACACACAGCGAAACAAACAAGCAAGGCAGACCTGTCGCCCAGGATCCCGCTCAAATAGAGTCCCACAGAGTAAGCCAAGAGGAAGACAGTGTCCACCACGCCGGTGAATTCCTTGGCAGCTTCAGGGCTGTCAAACAGAGGCGGTCGCTGCCAGTTGGCCGCCGGCAGCAGGTGAGAATTATTGTTATTCGGCGGCGTCCACTCTTTGATCAGCGAGTCTTTCACTGTGCTCACAGCTTTGCGGCTAGCGTGAAAGAATGCGTAGCAGAAAAATGTGAGGAGAAATGCGGCCACGTGATGCCGGGTCATGAAGGACAGGTAGCCGCCACAGGCGTTGACGGCGGGCGGAGACATTTTGACAGTTAATGCACCCGAGCTTGCTGGAAATAAAAATGGAACAATTGAACTGACCAGAGCATTAACCAGACCAAAATAAACTTTCTAGAATCCTAATCAAATTTGGTAACTTATTGTAATAAATAAAGAACACAAGAATTCAATAGGAAAGGACGCGCATAATCATAGAATTTAAATTTATTTAAAAAAAACATTTTAAAAGACTTTGCGAAAAAAATTAACTCCATCATTTTAATTGCATTATTTGTAAAAAAAGTTGCAATTTGGTTCAATCGAAAGACATTCCAACATTTTATACATTTAATTGAAAATGTCTAATCGAGAATAAAAAAACAGATAAAAGTAAAAAAATAAATCAATTGAGGTAAAATCACTATCTTAAAACAAAAAAACCTGTATTAGAATAATCAGGAATATTTTTTTGATTAGTTAATAAAAGAAACAAAAAAATCAGTCAATTTAATACTGTAAATTAAAAACATCAACCAAAATGACATCGCAAATAGTTTTTTTGTCTCCCACAGTAACCATAGCAACGACAACCATATACATAAGTCGCTAAGTTTTGCCCTTTTTCCGACAGTAGTGCAATGCGCATTTTAAGTAGTAAGTTTAAATTAATATTATTAACTTTTTAAAGGGAGCTAAAAATTTCGTTAATTCCCTAAATTTTTCATACTTACCTACTTACTTAATTTTAGAAGATTAATAATATTAACGTACTTTTAATTTTTCCTACATTTGCCCTTCGTTAATTAAGCATCTTGTTATTAAAAAAATCGTTAAACAAAACAGTCCTCTTGTTTAGTTTGAGTTAAGCTTCATCTGCAGCTTTTTGAGTCGCATCCGTGACCTGTTTAGCCTGATCCCTGTCACGCTTTCTAGCGCTGGATGATTTGTTCAATTCCCCGCCAAGTTTAGACAGATCCCACAGGTAGAGAATGGCGCAGAAAATCAGCGCCAAGCACAGCCAGGCTAAGAAGAACACTTCGAGTATTAGATAGCCTTTGGAATCAACGATTAAGCCGGACAACTGTAAATAAAGTTTATAAACTGTTTTATTGGGTTGAATAAACAGGGGGTGGCTCTGAGGGGTTGCGGCCGCAATAAGAGCTGAAGGTGTGAGGGTTGGCGGCCTCAATTAGAACTGGAGGTCTGAGGGGTGGTGGCCTCAATTAGAACTGGAGGTGTGAGGAGTGGCGGCCTCAATTAGAATTGGAGGTGTGAGGAGTGGCGGCCTCAAATAGAACTGGAGGTGTGAGGAGTGGCGGCCTCAATTAGAACTGGAGGTGTGGGGGTGGCGCCCTCAATAAGAACTGGGGGTGTGAGGGGTGGCGGCCTCAATTAGAACTGGAGGTGTGAGGAGTGGCGGCCTCAATTAGAATTGAAGGTGTGAGGGGTGGCGGCCTCAATTAGAACTGGAGGTGTGAGGAGTGGCGGCCTCAATTAGAACTGGAGGTGTGAGGGGTGGCGGCCTCAATTAGAACTGGGGGTGTGAGGGGTGGCGCCCTCAATTAGAACTGGGGGTGTGAGGGGTGGCGGCCTCAATTAGAACTGGAGGTGTGAGGGGTGGCGGCCTCAATTAGAACTGGGGTTGTGAGGGGTGGCGGCCTCAGTTAGAACTGGAGCTGTGAGGGGTGGCGGCCTCAATTAGAACTGGAGGTGTGAGGGGTGGCGGCCTCAATTAGAACTGAAGGAGTGAGGGGTGGCGCCCTCAATTAGAACTGGAGGTAAGAGGAGTGGCGGCCTCAATTAGAATTGGAGGTGTGAGGGGTGGCGGCCTCAATTAGAACTGGAGGTGTGAGGAGTTTCGGCCTCAATTAGAACTGAAGGTGTGAGGGTTGGCGGCCTCAGTTAGAACTGGAGCTGTGAGGGGTGGCGGCCTCAATTAGAATTGGTGTGAGGGGTGGTGGCCTCAATTAGAATTGGAGGTGTGAGGGGTGGCGGCCTCAATTAGAACTGGAGGTGTGAGGAGTGGCGGCCTCAATTAGAACTGGAGGTGTGAGGGGTGGCAGCCTCAATTAGAACTGTAGGTGTGAGGAGTGGCGGCCTCAATTAGAACTGGAGGTGTGAGGAGTGGCGGCCTCAATTAGAACTAGTAGAAGGCAAGAGGGGGCTTCTGGGACAAAAAATTCGACATTTTACATATATGCCTACCAATAACTAACATATCCTCGACTACTTGAAAAAAGAGGGGGGCCTCCTCTTAAAATGCTTTTCCCCCCAGGACATAAAATTTAGCCTAAATTTATTATTCCAGGCAATTAACAAATGGGGTTTCTGAGACAGAAAAAAATTGCTATTTTTCATATCCTCGAGATGTTTTTGACATTTTTATTAATGGGGCTTCTAGGACACTGGGATTAAAACCCTGGTTATCCACCCTAGTTATGCGCTGATCGGGGTACTCACCCAAAAATTTTTTTTTTTTAATTTTCAATAAAAAAAATGTTTCCGACCGTTTCTCCAGGATCTTACTACGAAAAATCTCACCCTCAGTTCAAGTCTCGGTATCGTTGCAAATGGGAATGTGAATTTTATATGAAAAAATATTGGCCTAATGTCCCACTAACTATTCCGAATCTTAATCAGGCAGTTAAGACTCACTGGTACCGTTTGCACGGGGTGATTATTGGTGATTACGACAGCTATTACAACTTCGCTGAAATTATTAATCAGTTGTAATTTGTTTTTTTTATTTTTTTCTCACATTCTTTCAATGATAATTGTCATTGCGAACTCTTCGCCGTTAAAATCAACAGCTTCTCCATCCTCGGTCTCAAACTGTAGCAATATTTCATTAATTTCTTTGTTACAGAGCACAACTCTTTTTACTGGATTGGGCTTCTCAACAATCATCTGTCCACCAGCAACAGAGTTAGAAATATTGTACAAAATATTTGTTCGCTTTCCCTTGAAGACCCAGTCCAGACTGAGATTGCTTCGGATCAAAATGTTCAAACTTTTAACAATGTCTGCGATATTTTCTGCCATAAATAAACCGCGTGCTGGCTGGCGGCTCAACATAACCGCCCCCGGCGAAGGAGCTGTGGGTGGAGCTGCAGTTTCCGCCTTGTAAACTTTCTTTTCAAATCCCAACTCTCGATACCAGGTGCCATCTTTAAACTCCACCTCTGCGTCTTTATGAACTTGCATAACCACTCTCATTACAGTGAGATCATAGGACAATTTGACAGGAAATAGTTTATTCTCGGGTTTGCTAGCATCAGGAGTTTCAAAATGCCCCCTTTTGGTAAAAACGTTCTCCAGAAAGTAATTATAAGTATCCACGCTCTGTGTGCTCACAGGGAATTTAACCGGAAATTCTTTCACTTCGCCTCCAATTTGTTTCCATTTGTAATAAAACATGTTATTCTTTTCTGTCACGTTGGGGACATTTGACCAGCCAGTAAAGTCATTGAGATAAACATGGTAGTTTGCCTCTGGGTCCAGACGAATGGGTTGCTCAAGTTTTTCAATAAAAGTTCCACTTGAATCTGTAAGTCGACCAGTTATTGTAATTGGGATACTTTCCTTCGAATGCGACACGATATTGTTTAGTCTTTCAGCAATCGCTTCCATTTTTTTATAAAAAAATATTTTAAACCTTACTCGAAGAATTATTAATCATGTTCAGCTTAATTTTCCTCTCAAATGCATAGATGATAAAAAGGTCAACGGGTGTATCCTCACTTCTGTCGATAGTGGTCACAATATTCACCGGACTGTTGTCAGTAGGCATTTGCCTGGCCGACACGTCTGCACCGAAAATGGGGAAAAGAGTCTTGTACTGCCATGCCGTAATGGCGATTCCGTTGTTCTCCTTTACGGCTAAGTCAACCAGCTCGCAGTAAAATTTACTAATTTTGTTTGTTGCAAAATCTCCATTCTGTGGCATTGGCGGGTAAAGATTATCACTGATTTCATGCTGAATTGTTCGCACATTTCCATGTTCATAACGACTTATAGTTAATGGATCTCTCAAACTGACAATAATGTACCTTGGGTTGCTGCAAGAACCCTCCTTAATACAAATCTGTTGCCTTCTTTCATTGCGTTCATCCCTGCACATGTAAGCTGTGTAAGCAACATCAATGTCTTTTTCAATAGCCTTCAAATATTCAGCTTTCAGTGCTGTCTTTGGTTCAATGAGTTCCAAGTACAACTCAACTCCTGCTAGCTTAACTTCCATTCTAGTATGCTCAGCTCCTGTCCAAACACTCCTGTTGCGATCGTCCCTGGTAAGCCTAAATGTGTAGCTAAAGTTGCTGGTCAGGCGATTAAAAGTATTGCAGAACCCGCTCATGAATCTCAAAGGTACAAATATATCTAAATTTCTATACTGAGGATTCTTTGCGCCATCATCAGCACCCGCCAATGCATAGTTATATCTCCCCTTTCTTTTTGCAGAACCTGAATCATTTACGTCTCCTTTCTCCTCATTAGGGATGAAGCCAGCGCCGCTACCAAGTTGAATAAAATCTGGGTTTTCAATGAGACATTGAGTGTCATACACTACACCAAAGTTGGCAATTCTCTCCAGCTCTGTACTCCCGTTCGACACGCTAAACTCCTTAAACATGTAGGCCCAGAAGTTGCTGATTAGCGTGACATCAGCGTCATGCTTGTCAGTATTAGCACCAGCAGCATTTGTACCACCTTTAGTCTTGTATTGGAATGTCATGTAAAACCCGCTCCTTAGACTGTGAACGCTGACCAGAGATGAACACCCAGTGTAAGTAAATGTTAGCGTTTGACCGGGGCCCAAATTAGTTTCATTCTGATTTTCATGACTGGGGACTCTTACTTGAGTCGCTTTGATTGTGCTGTCATCACTCAAGATAGGCTTGTTGATTTTATAGAAAACTGGCGTCAGAGGATCGTTCATTTTTTTAGTTTAAAAATTAAAATTAAAAAATGAAACGAAAAAATTCTCATTACATCTCTGACTTAGAGAAGCTCGCAGAAGCTGAAAAACGAGTCACTGGGTTAATTAACAAAGAGCAGCAGTCCTACAATGAGTTTATCCAAGCCGCCACTGAGTTTCACAAACCAGGTTACACCGAAGCAAAGAAATCCATTGAAACAGTTAAGGAAGCTGTTGATGAGATTCAAGAGAGCCAGTTTCAGAATACGCTGAATAAAATTCCACCTGGCGAAACGTCTCCTCAAGCATCTCAGCAAAAATTAAAAGTAACAGATAACTTCTTTGGGCCAGTAGAATATGAAAGCAAACTCGTCTTTGGTGTTAGTGTCTGGCGTAAAAATATTTCTACTGATCGTGTGGATTATCATCTTGAGATAACGAAAGAAAGTATTGGAGTCATCAAAGAAGGCGCGGCCGGGGAAGGAGAAAACACCTCAAAGAAAGTTGCTTTCACCCAAGTATTGCTCAACTTCATGACTAAAAATCAAGAAACTATTTCTGCGAAACAGCTACAAAATTATAAAGATCTGGTGACTTTTGCTTTACAAAGAGACATAGACATCCTTAAAGTCCCTGACATACTCAAATTTTTACATGACAATGGGGTCGACCTGAACAGCTTTAGAAAGTATAAGCACTTTAAACAATGGTTCGACCTGCCAGATCAGCTAGAAGTCATAAATTACCTCGAACAGCAAAAACAACTCTCTCAGCAACAAGAGACCCCTCAACAGCAACAAGAGATGCCTCAGCAACAACAAAGCCCTCAAAAATTAACAGAAGAAGATGTACTCTCTCGACTTGAGACAGCAGATCCAACTCAAGTAGCTAATTACAAAACGGGAAATCCACAAGTATGGAGGCATCTAGAACAATTCTCGCCAGATAGAATGCAGCGAATTTCAAACAGAGTTTTCACACCAAGGCAAGACATTAGTTCACCAGAAACATCACCAGAGACATCACCAGAGACATCACCAGACACATCAGCTGCAAGTACCGGCACAGGGATGCCTGAAGTTTACAAGCGGCTAGTTTTTCTCCTAGGAGCAGCAAAGACAGGTTTAAAGGATGAGAATAGAAAAGAGTTTGTTCACATTCTTGATAAAATGCTACAAAAGAAGTACATCGATAAAAGAGCAAGAGAACTTTTACTTTCAAGGTTCAATAAAAAATAATTTTTTTTCCCAGATAAAAAATGCCACTAATCTTCGAAAAAGACGTCCCTAAATACTACGATGAGAATGAATTAAAGCTCATTAAAAGAGGATCTGGACTTTTTCCAGCAGGTCATTATCCAAGAAAAGAGCGATCGGGTAACGGTATTGCTGATTTGATCGCCCAGGGGGCAAAGATTTTCAAAGTCATCAGTGAGAACAAGGAAAATATTAAAAATGCTGCCGAGGTCGGGGCCCAGGCGGTGGGAAGTGTAGTCACAGCTGCGAAGAAGATCAAGGACACTATAAATGACGGTCAACCACTCGCACCAAATTCATTGGCACCAAGCGCTGATAGCATTGATCCATCTGTTTATGCTAAGATGAGAGCCGATCTTAAAAAGGGCAGCGGTTTTAAATATGACTAAGGTAGGAGTTTCACGGGTGCTTTCTTGGGGTAAAAGACATGTGGGGGTACAAGACGTCTTGCAAAAAGACATATATAAGTAAAAAAAACACGCGCACCGGTTATGGACCCAGTGCCAGAGACACTAACGTTGTTAAAGTAAATTTGGGAAGGTTTGTGTTCGAATCGCAAGACGGTCTGCCACGGTTGCCTCGTTTCAAATTTTTTATTTCGTGTAACAAAGTTGTCCAGGATTGTTTTTCATGACCATATGTCTTTATCTGTAGCGCCGATATTGCGTCCATAAGTGCAGAAAATATAAAGGCCGAATGTATTTTTACACAGTTGCTTTCTACTGCCGCGTCGGCGATGCCTTTACGGTCCGCGGCCGTGAACTCAAGGCGATTTGCCAGGCGGCGTTCCAAGGCAATCGCCTTTGATTCTAGGGCATTTGTCTGCGGTTCCAGGGTATTTGTCCTTATTTCCAGGAGATTTATCTCCGATTCTAGCGTAGTGACCCTTGATTTCAATGCAGAATTCTCCGATTCTAGGGCTTGTATACGTTTTGATAGGTCACTGAGTTTTGCGTTTTGCGAAATGTCTTGTCTTGTGATTTCGTCTGTGTTGATGTACCTAGAATCTAGGAACGACAGCTTGTAAGTATTGGAAGGTTGATTTACGACGCCAGCGAAATTCTATTTGTTCTTTTTTTTTTTTTTAATTTTTATTTTTAAAATGGATTTTTCAAATGATTTCAACCCTCATTGGACTCGGAACCAAATCAAATTTACTCATAACGAGGCAATTCCTGGTCATTTCAGATGTATTGTTGTTGGAGAATCAGGCTCAGGGAAGACATTCAGAATCTTTAACATGCTTCTCAGGCCAGGATTTCTTGACTATGACACACTGCACATCTACTCACCCACTCTGTATCAAGATGAGTATAAGATGTTGATTGCAGGTCTACAGAACAAACTTAAAAAGGAGCATATCATTCAGTGCTTTAACAACCAATCCAAGCTGCCCAGTGATCCAGAAATTGTCGCCAGTGAATATGCTAGCCATATCCCAGATAATGAAAAGTGGCACGACATTAAAGTGTTTACATATGGGGACCCGCAAATTGATCCTAAAACTAAACTTCTCCCTCAGCCTGATGAACTGGAAAAGGGAAGGAAGCACTTGATTGTCTTTGATGACTGCATGACAGGGCCCCAGAAGCAAATTGAAAACTATTTCACCAGGGGTCGTCACAACAACTGTAATGTAATCTATATTACCCAAAACTGGTTTGAGTTGCCAAATAAAACTATTCGTGGGAACTGCAATCTGATCCTCTTGTTTCCAACCATACCGCAAGACCGACTGAAGAGGTTAAGTAACGAGGTGATTGCTCCAGCCCATTTTACTAAGCCTCCATTTGATCGAAAGAACGATGGTCGAAAGGTAGCACACAAGGTATCGCAGGAAGAATTTGTTAACCTATGCTTTGAGAAGTGGAATAAACCTTATCAGTTCGTGATGATTAACAAAGAGAAAAGAACAGTAGCGTAATTAAAAAAAAAACAAACAAAAATGTCCATAAACTTTGCTGGTGAATCTACTAGTGGCTCCACTGCACACTCGCTTGCTTTCCTTGACAGGCGCTACATTAACGTTGACGAAAAAATCCCGGAGATCGGACCAATCAAAGGCCGCTTAAAACCATTGGAACGGTCAGCACACCATCATCAAATAAACATTGAAGACTTGCGGGCAAAAATAGCAAAGCTGACCGCCATCGTTGAGACTCTAGCTCAAACTCTCAAATCGGAAATCAATGCAAAAGACATTGCTATAAGAACAGCGATTAATAAAAAGCGAGACATCCTTGATTCCTATTCACAAGCAGAGACTGATGCCTTATTTACCGCTTGGAGAACAACCATTAATCAAAATGTTGCAAAAATAAAAAAGATAGAAAGAGATGTTGCCACGCATACGCTCTATCTGGATAGAATTTATAACAAGCGGGGGAAAACTTTGAGACGAATTAGTCGCCTGGAACGACAGCACAATCTCCCTGACATTGACATTGAAGACGCCCGATCGTAAAATAGAAAAAAAATTTTTTACCTATAAAAAATGGCCGAAAATGATTCTCTGTATGACCCACCTATGGCACCTAGTGCGCCAAATCTCTATCCAACAATCAAAACTTTTACCTGCAACTCTCAACAGTTCCGACTTGTAGAGATTCAGAAAATGCGAATGGATATTGAAACCGCCATTATGAAAAACTCTAAAAAACTGAAACGCTTCAACAGCCAGTGTCAAGCTTCCGAGTATATTAATATGGTTCTCGGGTCAGTGTCAATTATAAGCGGATCTGCAGCTGCTGTTTCTGCACTTCCCGTCATCACCGCACCAGTCGCTGTTCCACTTGGAATTATTGGGGCCTCGTGTGGTCTCATTTCAGCGGTTACAGGAGCTCTAACTCGAAACAGACGCCAGAAGCTAAAGCATCTGCAGGAAATGCAAGCAAAACAGAAAAGCATCCAGTCGGCAGTCACCGGGTACATTTCAAAAGCAATAGAAGACAAGTTCATTTCAGAGGATGAGTTTCAAAGCATTCAAAAGCTTTATGAGCAGCTTAATGAGCAACAAAATTTGAATAGCATTGATGACATGAGCCAATTAAGAAATGATATTGAAACTGTCTTCAAAAACTATGCAAAAACTAAACATTTAAACTTAAAATGATTTCCCTATAGCTTTTTCGAGTCTTGGTCATTGCATATAAAACTGTCATACACAGCTCACCGCAAATATCACTGCTAAGCCCCTGCAGAATAAAGTCTGAGCGATAGATTTTTATGTTCCCGAGTGTCGCTCGCGACCGAGCTTGTATATATTCCCTTAGCTCATCAGGAACGGCTGTCCCATAGCTATCAAAGTAGTAGTACTTATGCTTTCTGCTTGGATCAATCACCCAGCAAACCCAGTGAGACCCTGGTTTCTCAGCAGTGTCAAAGTTCATGATGCCACATTCTTTCAATGTGTGGGATTCAGGTAATGTATCCTTCATAAAGACGCCTCTAAAGTTTGGGATTTTTAGTTCTTTGGCCAACTGTTCCAGAAAAATATTTGTCGTCATTATTTTTTGTCATTTTTTTTAAAATTCAGCCTACGCTTTTTAGCCTCCAGTGCCCAAATGGAAGACTCGTAATATTGTCGAGGTAAAATCTCTTATTATCTGCGCCTGACAGGCCTATTTTTTTCTGGGTTATTGTAAAAACATCATGGTTCTTAGACTGAAACTTCACAAACTCATGTGTAGTTTTCTTATTATGTAACAGGGCATCTCTGTAGGCTTCTTCATGTAGAGAGTTCTTAACTACATGCTTTGGAATTCCCTTGGACTTCTTAATTACACCGCTTTCACCACACTTTACAAAATAGGATTTGGATCTCAAACCGATGAACTCAGAGATGATGTCACCTGCCTTTTCATCTTTCATTTTACCAATTACTTTTTTATTGGATGGGTCAATCACTTGATCACCTTTCAAAGTTTTAAATGATTCTGGATACTCTGACAAATCATAAGGGTTTTGGGGGCCCCGGTTTTGTTCAAGCATGTCCTGATAGATGTCCTCAGTCTGAATGTTTAGAATTAGGGAGTCAGTGTCAGTGTAAAGAAGTTTTACGCGAGTGTCGCCTGAGCTCCGATCCCCATATTGTCGTTTCATGTCATAGAAGAAACTGTACATAAGACGCTTCGATTCATCAAGTACAGTGACACCTGTAAAGATAGGTTTGCAGAGTGTTGCTTTCGTTTTATAAAAGAGTATGGCCCCTAGGTTATCGTTAAAGATGTGAAGTTGTTTAAATGTCGGTTTAGAAATATTTCTCTGAATAATGTCACGCTCATGAACGGTGACGAGTTTTAGATTCGTGCGGTTGCGCTCATTTTCAAGAGTCTTGCCATATACAGAGTTATTTGCCAGCTTGAACAGATCCTTGTCAAAGTTGTTGGTTGCTTTGGCTCTGAACTGGGTGTTCTTTTCTATGTAGGATTTCATCCAGGCCTCTTCAGTGAATTTGAGTGCCCTATGTATGTGTGTGACTTTACAGCCTAAGGATATGAAATATTGTAGCAGCTTATAATGAATTTTGTAGCGAGTCTTGTTGTGTAGGTTTTGGGTGAGTTTAGTGGTGTGTTCATTTTCTGTAGACAGGCTCCAAGTGCCATCCATGTGTTCGATAATTTTCGGACAGTTAATATTCTCAGGGAATGGCGCAAAGTCAGAAAAATGATCATGGAGTTCATCGGGAATTGTAACGTCAACTTCATAGAAGGCGGGAGTAGAAAAGTCGGGTTCGAATTGTTGAGTCCACTTGAAATCTCTTATGGGTAAGTCTTGACTCATTGCCCATCCATAGAGATTGTTGGCGTCTAAATAAACGATATAATTTGACGGCTGATTTTTGTCATAAGATTCTAGATACGGATTGTTGGCTTTTGCATGTCTGTTCACGCAGATTGATATGCCGCCTCTTTTCGCTGTGTCTATAAAATTGTACATGTCAATGTCGGTTAGTAATTCGATATACCAGTCTGGGTTTTCATCCCATTTCATTTTAAGTAGCGATTCCCAGCTGGTGGCGGGCAAACTTACAAAATGCGCAGGATCAAGACCATATGCTGTGTACCAGGTGTTTCTGAAGGTTTGAAATACATCAGCCAAAAGAAAAACATCAGTGTAAAGATATATTAAGTGGTAATCAAAGAAGTTTTTGCAGTTAAAGTGTTTGTAGACTGCTTGCGCGTGCTCATATTTTTCGTCGGTGAGTTCAGTCATTTTTAAATGTGAGTAGAACTTCTCTTTTGGTGGAAGTTCGCCTTTAAAAACAGGATTTTCAGCGGTGGGCGACCCCGTCACATATTCATAAGGGTAGTAACCTTTCTTTCTGAGTAGTTTGAAAGACTCGGGATCTGAATCTTACTTACCTAAGATTTTCGCCAGTTTTTTTGTATAGACGCATTGGTCATCTGTTAAATTTTTTGCGAGATCTTCTAGGGATAATTGAAGAAATTGATAAGTATCCTTGATTTTTACAGCGCCACTTGTGGACGTTCCATTTTCTTTAATATTGAGGCCTTTAAACTTTTCCTTGTTCTCTGCTATGCAGTCAAGGTTAATGCCCTCTATTTCACCTATTCTTTCAACAATTAGGTGCAGGTCGTAATTGCGCGCATTATGTATAAAAACATTTAAGTCGTGGACATTATTTTTTAACTTTAGGTTGCAGGTGTTGTGTGCGGCACCGCGGAAATGGCCGTCAAAGTGCGAGTGGTCTCTAACTTTTGGATTCTTTAGGTTGTCATCAAATGGCTTTTTGCATATGTAACACCGGGTTGCCGATTGGTAATTGAGTTCATCTTGAGTTGACATATTTATTGGCGCAGGAGTGACTGAGCTTAATGTTTTACGCAGCTCTAACATTCTGAATATAAATTTTTTAATGCAGTCTTCACCGAAGAAATGGTTATACTCTATAATACCGGTATTTCCAAGATAATCAATATTTCCAATGCAAACGTACGCTGCTGAATTTGGGATGTGTTTGTTATTAATGAATGAGCATTCAAAGTCGGCAAATACAATAAAGGGAAGTTTTTCCATCTTGTGGTAATTTTTAAACCGTAAATACTTCTGGTTGCCCATCGGTAGAGAGCAGTTAGTTGGATGGTCCTCACAGGTAAGCTCATGCTCGGCGAGCTTAGCTTCTCGATTTTCTTTATTCCCGCGATAATACTTAAGACACAGTCTGCAGATGGAAACGGCTTCGTTGTGGCTTGTCATTTGCTTGTGGAGTAGCCTGGAAAGATCTTTTATCCAAACATAATGGGCTAAAAATTGTAAGTTCCCAATTATTAGAAGATCGATATTGGTGCTGGCGGCTGGATTTTTCTTGCTACTCCTAACAATTTCAACTTTCTCTTTGCTTTCATTCCACTCGAAGACGGTGATTCTGATTTTGTTATCAAACACTTCTTCTAGTTTTGGGATTTGAGAGACTGATAAACCACCTTTCTCAAACAATATTCCTTTACTGAGACACTTGATAAAATATCGGTCAAAATATGTTTTATAATGTGAAGTTCTTTCAGGATGTGACCGATCTTTATCGTAAAATAATGCTGATAAAACCGCCCACAAAGCACAGCAGTTATCATAGTTCTTTACGTTGACACAAGCCTTTTTACTGGCGAGCTTTGTTGGTAACTCCAGGTAAGAGGAAGCTTTAAGAGGATCAAATTTATAAATCATGACTGAGACTTTTTGAATCCCAGTAACAACCCAGCCAGAACCTCTTGATGTAAAGGCGTCAATCTTTTTAGTAATTTCTTGTAGAAAAGGGTCTGGTGAATCGGTTGGACTAAAGGGTGAAGCCTTAGTTGTCATGTAATAATCAAGATATTCGGTGGGCCTTGTAGGCATATAAAACTGTATTAAAAACGATAGTTGAAGCTTGAATGTTTTACGTGTTTTAAGCACGTGATCGATAACTGATTGAATGTCATCTCTAAAGCCATTTATGTTGTTGGTGTTGGGTTTTACAGGAATAGCATATTCTATATAGTGATCAGTAAAAGTTCTCTTTGCAAATGGAATATCTTCTTGGTTCATCTCCGATTCAATTTGGTTAACAATTCTTTCAAGTTCATCCTGTTCCTGCTTATTCTGTGGGTATTTAGACACATTTAGTCCTGTGAGAGTTTGGTACTTTTTAACTAGGGTGCGGCTTTTCTGTTGGTGCTCAGCTGCTGGGTTTTTTACTGGGATATACTGATCTGATGACTCCAGCTGTTTTATTACTTCCAATTGTTTCTCATAGCTGCCAATATAGCCAGGATCTAAACCGAATTTTTCCCTAGTGAGTTCTTGAAGCCGTTTGCTTTTAGCTTGAAATGAAAGATTTTGAAGCTGCGGAAAATTTTCGGAAAAATATTTGTCCACAGAATTTTTTGCAAAATTTGCTTTTGGCATGTTTTTTTATAAAAATTAAAAAAATATGTTTTAGGGTGATCACCCTTCGTGTTGCTTGAACTTCTCTGGATTAATAAATTTTGATTAATTTGAGTATTATTAATCAGATCCTGATTGTTGGCTTTTCACATCCGGAGTATTGTAAATCCCGCTTTGTGCAATGTCATAATGGCTTTAATAATGTCGGATTTTGAAATGCTTTCGGTTACCGAGGGATTAGGTTCCAAAGGGCATCCTTCACCCGCCTTAATTGTGACTCCCTTTTCTTGGGCAATTTTCTGCATCTCTAACTGGTGAGCTCTGTCATTGCCCGCTTTCACAGCCGTCGCAACCCCCCCGGCAACGCCACCGGCAGCACCAACTGCACCCGCAATGATTGGAATCAGTGCAGCGAGGGGCAGAATTCCACCTGTCTTTTCATCTGTAATGCTGCGGGGGTTGTGGGTGTGGTTATTGCAATCTTTACAATGGATTTGCTGCTGTAACGGATCGACTTTCACTTTCATACCCTTAATAGTTACAAAACCTGGTTGTTTAGAGTCGATGATTTTGCTAATTTTATTAACTGTTCTGGTTTCGATCATTTTGTATACATTTTTATTTTTTTTATTTATTTTTTCAATTTATTTCTGTGTCACTTGGAATGACGAGAAGTTCTGCTCTGGCAAATGATCTTGTAGGGGATTTAGGATTAAAGACTTGAGACAGAAAATAGTAGTCACCGGTGGCTGTTGTAAAGTGTCTGTCTATTTTATGTACATCTAAACTGAAATAGGGGTCAGTTGCTCGTCTCTTGGTGTCCTTTTCTAATTCTCCCGGCAGGTAAAGGAATCGAACAAACTCAGAATTTGTGAGAATTTCCGGAGAATAAACTCCTGGGAGCTTTGGATATTTTTTTTGTTGTGGATTGGGAGATTTAAGCTGAACTTTGTCTTGTTTAATTGCAATTGAAGGTTTTAGGCCTGTCATGCGAGAAACTTCATTGTTAAGCTGACTGATTACTACTGGGAGTTGGTCTTTCCATTTCGTGTAGTATTGTCCGCTCTTCAGTTTGAGCTCCTCTGCTGTCTGCTTAGTAAATAGTCGCTTGGCTAAAGTTAGATTAAATCTTTCTACGAAGGCTTGATCTCTGTGAAGCTCGGTTCTACCGTAACGAATTTTTGTATTATTTTTTTGCATTAGAGTTTTAACTCGACCCATGAATTCTTTACCCGGGTCTGTCATCAATGTTTGTGGGAAGGTTAAGGGTGAATTTTCGTATATGTCTTGCAGAGCGTCCGCTACAGCTTGAGACTGTTTTGTCTTCAGTGGCCTTGCTTCTTTATAACGCGAAGCTACATCAATGACAGTGAGAGCGTACTTATACCCAGAATCGTTTGGGAGAAACAGAAGATCAGCTTGGTGCGCCTCGTTAGGCTTATAGATGTTGAAGTGGGGTCTTGTAAATTTAACAGGTGGGAAATAGACTTGATAGACAGCCTGTTTAGACAGCCATTTTTCTACTATTTGTTTTGGTTCTTTACTGAGTTCTGTTAATTTGGAGACGGCATTATTTCCGATAAAATAACCGCCGTCCCGGTAATAAATTGCTTGTAATTTGTTCTCAGTCATTATTTTTTAATTTTATTTTAAATAAAAAAATAAACAAAAAAAATGCCCGACATTCACGGAATAATTGAAAAGCTTCCGAAGCCAAGCAAAGGGTGGACAATCCCTGGATATAAGTATTGTGGACCTTTGAACCCTCTTGAAATTCAGTTAGATTTCAACAATGTGCCTAATCCGGGCCATGAGCCTGTAAATGAGCTTGATGAGGTATGTATGGAACATGATATTAAGTACCGCGACTTCCCAAATGAAAAGCATCGGTGGGACAAGGAAATGCTTAAAAGGCTAGACAATATGGGGGCATCGAGCGGTTGGAGAGAGAGTATGGCGAGGAAATTAGTTAAAGGAGTTATATCTGGCAAAGCAAAGCTAGGGCTGGGGATTGGTGAAAATGGGGTAGGGTTTATACTGCACGCGCCGGACAGGGAGTTGGGGAGAGTACTGAAAGAAATGAGGATGGATAAATTTGTACAGTGAGATGAGCTGCTCACCCGCGCCAGTCTCAAGCTTTGGGCGTGTCGCTACCACAGATACTATAATTTACTGTACAATAGCATTGTACATCATAGTATCTGTGGTCGCTACTCGCAAGGCAAGCCATAAAAAAATAGTTCTTACTATTTAAACCGATCCGCATCTTTCTTCTGAACTAGAAGATAGGCGGCGTTGCCAAATCAGACAAAGCCCCATTTGTTCAATTACACTAAGTTTTTCGATGGCTTCTTCATCCAACTCCCAATCTTCATCGCAAATTGTTAAAACTATTAAAAGCATTAGCAAGAAAGAGCAAAGTAGCGCTGCGATCGCAGTAAGTCAGTTGAGTGATGCCGATCGCAAAGACTTGCTTGAAAAACTTAGACTTGTTGACGAGAAGTCGGAGATGATTGATCGCAGTGAAGAGAGAAAGACTTCAACCAAGGACAAAAAAGTCCAGGAAGGCGTCTTCATCGTGCGCCTGAAGCAAAAACTTAGTGAAGTTAAAAACGAACAGAAGACTGTCAGAACTCGGTGAGTTTATTCTTTATTACGCATTTTTCTTTTTATACAATAACATAAAAACTACTTCTATTTTTTTAGGTTCTACAGCGCTAAAAAAATATGTACGGATCCTCTCGGCGATGACGAGCCATTAATTGTTAAGCGCTTTTCTGAGTTGGAAGTCTTCATCTCCGAAGTGGATACCCTGGCTTGCCTTGCGAGAAAAAAACAAGCTGAGGCAGTTGCTAAACTCAAGGAGAACTCCCTTCTGAACATCCAAGGTGTAGCCCAAAAACTAGGGATCAACTTCAAGTTCGCCCAGAGACTATTCACCTTTCATGGGCTCATCAGCAAGTTTCCAAGCCTGGTGGCTTCTGGATATTCTTTCGAAACCCTGCTGACTTATAAGACGGCTATCGAAAAGGAAGCTGCAAACGATGTCAACTTCTCCTCCCTGCTCGAAGTGGACATCACGATCAATTTCGAGGGAGAGGACGATGACGAATTGCTTTCCCAGACTACTGAGGCTATGGAGAGTTCCTCCGTGACTTCTGAGGCGCTGGTGAAGCCCTCCATTAACAAATAATTTACTAAAAAAATATCTGGAAAAAAATCTGGATTTCCAGAAAAGGCCATTTTTTTTTTGAAAAATTTGGAAGTTGACTACTTTCAGTAATCTCTTTTTGTTTTAAAGCTAAACAATAAATATACGAGATAAAAACTGTGAATTATCATTGAAAGAATGTGAGAAAAAAATAAAAAAAAAACAAATTACAACTGATTAATAATTTCAGCGAAGTTGTAATAGCTGTCGTAATCACCAATAATCACCCCGTGCAAACGGTACCAGTGAGTCTTAACTGCCTGATTAAGATTCGGAATAGTTAGTGGGACATTAGGCCAATATTTTTTCATATAAAATTCACATTCCCATTTGCAACGATACCGAGACTTGAACTGAGGGTGAGATTTTTCGTAGTAAGATCCTGGAGAAACGGTCGGAAACATTTTTTTTATTGAAAATTAAAAAAAAAAAAATTTTTGGGTGAGTACCCCGATCAGCGTGAGGAGTGGCGCCCTCAAATAGAACTGGAGGTGTGAGGAGTGGCAGCCTCAATTAGAACTGGAGGTGTGAGGGGTGGCGGCCTCAGTTAGAACTGGAGCTGTAAGGGGTGGCGCCCTCAATTAGAACTGGGGGTGTGAGGGGTGGCGGCCTCAATTAGAACTGGAGGTGTGAGGGTTGGCGGCCTCAATTAGAACTGGAGGTGTGAGGAGTGGCGGCCTCAGTTAGAACTGGAGCTGTGAGGAGTGGCGGCCTCAATTAG
This sequence comes from Macrostomum cliftonense, assembly GCA_950096795.1. Lineage (NCBI taxonomy): Eukaryota > Metazoa > Platyhelminthes > Macrostomidae > Macrostomum > Macrostomum cliftonense. The sequence goes on from CATNEM010000162.1 coordinate 252,215, forward strand.
AACTGGAGGTGTGAGCAGTGGCGGCCTCAATTAGAACTGGAGGTGTGGGGGTGGCGCCCTCAATTAGAACTGGGGGTGTGAGGAGTGGCGGCCTCAATTAGAACTGGAGGTGTGAGGGGTGGCGCCCTCAATTAGAACTGGGGGTGTGAGGAGTGGCGGCCTCAATTAGAACTGGAGGTGTGAGGGGTGGCGGCCTCAGTTAGAACTGGAGCTGTAAGGGGTGGCGCCCTCAATTAGAATTGGAGGTGTGAGGGGTGGCGGCCTCAATTAGAACTGGAGGTGTGAGGAGTGGCGGCCTCAATTAGAACTGGAGGTGTGAGGGGTGGCAGCCTCAATTAGAACTGTAGGTGTGAGGAGTGGCGGCCTCAATTAGAACTGGAGGTGTGAGGAGTGGCGGCCTCAATTAGAACTGGAGGTGTGAGCAGTGGCGGCCTCAATTAGAACTGGAGGTGTGGGGGTGGCGCCCTCAATTAGAACTGGGGGTGTGAGGAGTGGCGGCCTCAATTAGAACTGGAGGTGTGAGGGGTGGCGCCCTCAATTAGAACTGGGGGTGTGAGGGGTGGCGCCCTCAATTAGAACTGGGGGTGTGAGGGGTGGCGGCCTCAATTAGAACTGGAGGTGTGAGGAGTGGCGGCCTCAATTAGAACTGGAGGTGTGAGGAGTGGCGGCCTCAGTTAGAACTGGAGCTGTAAGGGGTGGCGGCCTCAATTAGAACTGGAGGTGTGAGGGGCGGCGGCCTCAGTTAGAACTGGAGCTGTAAGGGGTGGCGGCCTCAATTAGAACTGGAGGTTGAGGGGTGGCGGCCTCAGTTAGAACTGGAGCTGTAAGGGGTGGCGGCCTCAATTAGAACTGGAGGTGTGAGGAGTGGCGCCCTCAATTAGAACTGGGGGTGTGAGGGTTGGCGGCCTCAATTAGAACTGGAGGTGTGAGGGGTGGCGGCCTCAGTTAGAACTGGAGCTGTGAGGAGTGGCGGCCTCAATTAGAACTGGAGGTGTGAGCAGTGGCGGCCTCAATTAGAACTGGAGGTGTGGGGGTGGCGCCCTCAATTAGAACTGGGGGTGTGAGGAGTGGCGGCCTCGATTAGAACTGGAGGTGTGAGGGGTGGCGCCCTCAATTAGAACTGGGGGTGTGAGGAGTGGCGGCCTCAATTAGAACTGGAGGTGTGAGGGGTGGCGCCCTCAATTAGAACTGGGGGTGTGAGGGGTGGCGGCCTCAATTAGAACTGGAGGTGTGAGGAGTGGCGGCCTCAATTAGAACTGGAGGTGTGAGGAGTGGCGGCCTCAGTTAGAACTGGAGCTGTAAGGGGTGGCGGCCTCAATTAGAACTGGAGGTGTGAGGGGCGGCGGCCTCAGTTAGAACTGGAGCTGTAAGGGGTGGCGGCCTCAATTAGAACTGGAGGTTGAGGGGTGGCGGCCTCAGTTAGAACTGGAGCTGTAAGGGGTGGCGGCCTCAATTAGAACTGGAGGTGTGAGGAGTGGCGCCCTCAATTAGAACTGGGGGTGTGAGGGGTGGCGCCCTCAATTAGAACTAGGGGTGTGAGGGGTGGCGGCCTCAATTAGAACTGGAGGTGTGAGGAGTGGCGGCCTCAATTAGAACTGGAGGTGTGAGGAGTGGCGGCCTCAGTTAGAACTGGAGCTGTAAGGGGTGGCGGCCTCAATTAGAACTGGAGGTGTGAGGAGTGGCGGCCTCAATTAGAACTGGAGGTGTGAGGAGTGGCGCCCTCAAATAGAGCTGGAGGTGTGAGGAGTGGCGGCCTCAATTAGAACTGGAGGTGTGAGGGGTGGCGGCCTCAGTTAGAACTGGAGCTGTAAGGGGTGGCGGCCTCAATTAGAACTGGAGGTGTGAGGGGCGGCGGCCTCAGTTAGAACTGGAGCTGTAAGGGGTGGCGGCCTCAATTAGAACTGGAGGTGTGAGGGGCGGCGGCCTCAGTTAGAACTGGAGCTGTAAGGGGTGGCGGCCTCAATTAGAACTGGAGGTTGAGGGGTGGCGGCCTCAGTTAGAACTGGAGCTGTAAGGGGTGGCGGCCTCAATTAGAACTGGAGGTGTGAGGAGTGGCGCCCTCAAATAGAAATGGAGGTGTGAGGAGTGGCGGCCTCAATTAGAACTGGAGGTGTGAGGGGTGGCGGCCTCAATTAGAACTGGAGGTGTGAGGAGTGGCGGCCTCAATTAGAACTGGAGGTGTGAGCAGTGGCGGCCTCAATTAGAACTGGAGGTGTGGGGGTGGCGCCCTCAATTAGAACTGGGGGTGTGAGGAGTGGCGGCCTCAATTAGAACTGGAGGTGTGAGGGGTGGCGCCCTCAATTAGAACTGGGAGTGTGAGGAGTGGCGGCCTCAATTAGAACTGGAGGTGTGAGGGGTGGCGCCCTCAATTAGAACTGGGGGTGTGAGGGGTGGCGGCCTCAATTAGAACTGGAGGTGTGAGGAGTGGCGGCCTCAATTAGAACTGGAGGTGTGAGGAGTGGCGGCCTCAGTTAGAACTGGAGCTGTAAGGGGTGGCGGCCTCAATTAGAACTGGAGGTGTGAGGAGTGGCGGCCTCAATTAGAACTGGAGGTGTGAGGAGTGGCGCCCTCAGTTAGAACTGGAGCTGTAAGGGGTGGCGCCCTCAATTAGAATTGGAGGTGTGAGGGGTGGCGGCCTCAGTTAGAACTGGAGCTGTAAGGGGTGGCGGCCTCAATTAGAACTGGAGGTGTGAGGGGCGGCGGCCTCAGTTAGAACTGGAGCTGTAAGGGGTGGCGGCCTCAATTAGAACTGGAGGTTGAGGGGTGGCGGCCTCAGTTAGAACTGGAGCTGTAAGGGGTGGCGGCCTCAATTAGAACTGGAGGTGTGAGGAGTGGCGCCCTCAAATAGAAATGGAGGTGTGAGGAGTGGCGGCCTCAATTAGAACTGGAGGTGTGAGGGGTGGCGGCCTCAATTAGAACTGGAGGTGTGAGGAGTGGCGGCCTCAATTAGAACTGGAGGTGTGAGCAGTGGCGGCCTCAATTAGAACTGGAGGTGTGGGGGTGGCGCCCTCAATTAGAACTGGGGGTGTGAGGAGTGGCGGCCTCAATTAGAACTGGAGGTGTGAGGGGTGGCGCCCTCAATTAGAACTGGGGGTGTGAGGAGTGGCGGCCTCAATTAGAACTGGAGGTGTGAGGGGTGGCGCCCTCAATTAGAACTGGGGGTGTGAGGGGTGGCGGCCTCAATTAGAACTGGAGGTGTGAGGAGTGGCGGCCTCAATTAGAACTGGAGCTGTAAGGGGTGGCGGCCTCAATTAGAACTGGAGGTGTAAGGAGTGGCGGCCTCAATTAGAACTGGAGGTGTGAGGGGTGGCGCCCTCAATTAGAACTGGGGGTGTGAGGGGTGGCGCCCTCAATTAGAACTGGAGGTGTGAGGAGTGGCGGCCTCAATTAGAACTGGAGGTGTGAGGAGTGGCGGCCTCAATTAGAACTGGAGGTGTGAGGGGTGGCGGCCTCAATTAGAACTGGAGGTGTGAGGAGTGGCGGCCTCAATTAGAATTGGAGGTGTGAGGGGTGGCGGCCTCAATTAGAACTGGAGGTGTGAGGAGTGGCGGCCTCAATTAGAACTGGAGGTGTGAGGAGTGGCGCCCTCAAATAGAACTGGAGGTGTGAGGAGTGGCAGCCTCAATTAGAACTGGAGGTGTGAGGGGTGGCGGCCTCAGTTAGAACTGGAGCTGTAAGGGGTGGCGCCCTCAATTAGAACTGGGGGTGTGAGGGGTGGCGGCCTCAATTAGAACTGGAGGTGTGAGGGTTGGCGGCCTCAATTAGAACTGGAGGTGTGAGGGGTGGCGGCCTCAGTTAGAACTGGAGCTGTGAGGAGTGGCGGCCTCAATTAGAACTGGAGGTGTGAGCAGTGGCGGCCTCAATTAGAACTGGAGGTGTGGGGGTGGCGCCCTCAATTAGAACTGGGGGTGTGAGGAGTGGCGGCCTCGATTAGAACTGGAGGTGTGAGGGGTGGCGCCCTCAATTAGAACTGGGGGTGTGAGGAGTGGCGGCCTCAATTAGAACTGGAGGTGTGAGGGGTGGCGCCCTCAATTAGAACTGGGGGTGTGAGGGGTGGCGCCCTCAATTAGAACTGGGGGTGTGAGGGGTGGCGGCCTCAATTAGAACTGGAGGTGTGAGGAGTGGCGGCCTCAATTAGAACTGGAGGTGTGAGGGGCGGCGGCCTCAGTTAGAACTGGAGCTGTAAGGGGTGGCGGCCTCAATTAGAACTGGAGGTGTGAGGGGCGGCGGCCTCAGTTAGAACTGGAGCTGTAAGGGGTGGCGGCCTCAATTAGAACTGGAGGTTGAGGGGTGGCGGCCTCAGTTAGAACTGGAGCTGTAAGGGGTGGCGGCCTCAATTAGAACTGGAGGTGTGAGGAGTGGCGCCCTCAATTAGAACTGGGGGTGTGAGGGGTGGCGCCCTCAATTAGAACTAGGGGTGTGAGGGGTGGCGGCCTCAATTAGAACTGGAGGTGTGAGGAGTGGCGGCCTCAATTAGAACTGGAGGTGTGAGGAGTGGCGGCCTCAGTTAGAACTGGAGCTGTAAGGGGTGGCGGCCTCAATTAGAACTGGAGGTGTGAGGAGTGGCGGCCTCAATTAGAACTGGAGGTGTGAGGAGTGGCGCCCTCAAATAGAACTGGAGGTGTGAGGAGTGGCGGCCTCAATTAGAACTGGAGGTGTGAGGGGTGGCGGCCTCAGTTAGAACTGGAGCTGTAAGGGGTGGCGGCCTCAATTAGAACTGGAGGTGTGAGGGGCGGCGGCCTCAGTTAGAACTGGAGCTGTAAGGGGTGGCGGCCTCAATTAGAACTGGAGGTGTGAGGGGCGGCGGCCTCAGTTAGAACTGGAGCTGTAAGGGGTGGCGGCCTCAATTAGAACTGGAGGTTGAGGGGTGGCGGCCTCAGTTAGAACTGGAGCTGTAAGGGGTGGCGGCCTCAATTAGAACTGGAGGTGTGAGGAGTGGCGCCCTCAAATAGAAATGGAGGTGTGAGGAGTGGCGGCCTCAATTAGAACTGGAGGTGTGAGGGGTGGCGGCCTCAATTAGAACTGGAGGTGTGAGGAGTGGCGGCCTCAATTAGAACTGGAGGTGTGAGCAGTGGCGGCCTCAATTAGAACTGGAGGTGTGGGGGTGGCGCCCTCAATTAGAACTGGGGGTGTGAGGAGTGGCGGCCTCAATTAGAACTGGAGGTGTGAGGGGTGGCGCCCTCAATTAGAACTGGGGGTGTGAGGAGTGGCGGCCTCAATTAGAACTGGAGGTGTGAGGGGTGGCGCCCTCAATTAGAACTGGGGGTGTGAGGGGTGGCGGCCTCAATTAGAACTGGAGGTGTGAGGAGTGGCGGCCTCAATTAGAACTGGAGGTGTGAGGAGTGGCGGCCTCAGTTAGAACTGGAGCTGTAAGGGGTGGCGGCCTCAATTAGAACTGGAGGTGTGAGGAGTGGCGGCCTCAATTAGAACTGGAGGTGTGAGGAGTGGCGCCCTCAAATAGAACTGGAGGTGTGAGGAGTGGCGGCCTCAATTAGAACTGGAGGTGTGAGGGGTGGCGGCCTCAGTTAGAACTGGAGCTGTAAGGGGTGGCGGCCTCAGTTAGAACTGGAGCTGTAAGGGGTGGCGGCCTCAATTAGAACTGGAGGTGTGAGGAGTGGCGCCCTCAAATAGAAATGGAGGTGTGAGGAGTGGCGGCCTCAATTAGAACTGGAGGTGTGAGGGGTGGCGGCCTCAATTAGAACTGGAGGTGTGAGGAGTGGCGGCCTCAATTAGAACTGGAGGTGTGAGCAGTGGCGGCCTCAATTAGAACTGGAGGTGTGGGGGTGGCGCCCTCAATTAGAACTGGGGGTGTGAGGAGTGGCGGCCTCAATTAGAACTGGAGGTGTGAGGGGTGGCGCCCTCAATTAGAACTGGGGGTGTGAGGAGTGGCGGCCTCAATTAGAACTGGAGGTGTGAGGGGTGGCGCCCTCAATTAGAACTGGGGGTGTGAGGGGTGGCGGCCTCAATTAGAACTGGAGGTGTGAGGAGTGGCGGCCTCAATTAGAACTGGAGCTGTAAGGGGTGGCGGCCTCAATTAGAACTGGAGGTGTAAGGAGTGGCGGCCTCAATTAGAACTGGAGGTGTGAGGAGTGGCGCCCTCAAATAGAACTGGAGGTGTGAGGAGTGGCGGCCTCAATTAGAACTGGAGGTGTGAGGGGTGGCGGCCTCAGTTAGAACTGGAGCTGTAAGGGGTGGCGGCCTCAATTAGAACTGGAGGTGTGAGGGGTGGCGGCCTCAGTTAGAACTGGAGCTGTAAGGGGTGGCGGCCTCAATTAGAACTGGAGGTTGAGGGGTGGCGGCCTCAGTTAGAACTGGAGCTGTAAGGGGTGGCGGCCTCAATTAGAACTGGAGGTGTGAGGAGTGGCGCCCTCAAATAGAAATGGAGGTGTGAGGAGTGGCGGCCTCAATTAGAACTGGAGGTGTGAGGGGTGGCGGCCTCAATTAGAACTGGAGGTGTGAGGAGTGGCGGCCTCAATTAGAACTGGAGGTGTGAGCAGTGGCGGCCTCAATTAGAACTGGAGGTGTGAGGAGTGGCGCCCTCAAATAGAACTGGAGGTGTGAGGAGTGGCGGCCTCAATTAGAACTGGAGCTGTAAGGGGTGGCGGCCTCAGTTAGAACTGGAGCTGTAAGGGGTGGCGGCCTCAATTAGAACTGGAGGTGTGAGGGGTGGCGGCCTCAGTTAGAACTGGAGCTGTAAGGGGTGGCGGCCTCAATTAGAACTGGAGGTTGAGGGGTGGCGGCCTCAGTTAGAACTGGAGGTTGAGGGGTGGCGGCCTCAGTTAGAACTGGAGGTGTGAGCAGTGGCGGCCTCAATTAGAACTGGAGGTGTGAGGGGTGGCGGCCTCAATTAGAACTGGAAGTCTGAGAGGTGGTGGCTTCAATAAAGCGGGTATAAAGGGGAGATACTCACAATGAAACTGAGGCGTAAGGGATAATAAAATTAGTAAAAACACCGCACAAACCTGATTGATAACAGCCAAGCCGAGATTCTGAACGCTCTGCATTATTCCGTAGGCGGTGCCCAGCATGTGATTAGGCAGACAGTAAGACACCAGAGGCCACAAGGAAGCGGCCAGAATAGAATAGCTAACACCCAGCCAGATCATGATGCCGTAGGGGCTTAAACCGAATGTGAAGGCCAAGCAGGCGTGACAGCCCATTGTCATGAGGCTGCCCAGCATCACCCACATGATGTTGCGACCAGTTCTATCAATTAAAAATCCGCAAATAGGGCTGGCGATAGCGCTGACAATGTACGGCAAACTGTTCACAGCGTCAGCCTCGTTCGGATTAAAATTGAATTTCCGTTCGAAAAACACCTGGCCAAGACTGATGAATGGGAATACGCTGACGTAATAAGCGACACAGATTCCGCAGAGAAGCCACACGGCTGCCGGGAAACGTATAATGTCCGACAGTTGGATTTTCTCGCCTGAAAATTTCGATTTTCTATTAAATCAACTGAAATTAATAATAAGCCTCTCAAACTACCTTTACCTATGCTTAGACTATTTAATATACACTCTGAATCCTATCTATTTCTAAGCTAGTTGATAGCCACCTTCAAAACTCCCAAATCCCAAGCTACTTGATCCCCACCTTTAAAACTCCCACATCTCAAGCTACTTGGTCCACACCTGTAAAACTCCCAAATCTCAAGCTACTTGATCCCCACCTTTTAAAACTCCCAAATCTCAAGCAACTTGATCCCACCTGTAAAACTCCCACATCCCAAGCTACTTGGTCCCCACCTGTAAAACTCCCACATCCCAAGCTACTTGATTCCCACCTTCAAAACTCCCAAATCCCAAGCTACTTGATCCCAACCTTCAAAACTCCCAAATCCCAAGCTACTTGATCCCCAACTTCAAAACTCCCAAATCCCAAGCTACTTGATCCCCAACTTCAAAACTCCCAAATCCGAAGCTACTTGATCCCCACCTTCAAAACTCCCAAATCCCAAGCTACTTGATCCCCACCTTCAAAACTCCCAAATCCCAAGCTACTTGATCCCCACCTTTAAAACTCCCAAATCCCAAGCTACTTGATCCCAACCTTCAAAACTCCCAAATCCCAAGCTACTTGATCCCCACCTTCAAAACTCCCAAATCCCAAGCTACTTGATCCCCACTTTCAGAACTCCCAAATCCCAAGCTACTTGACAAACAATAAATCCACCAGCTGGCACTAACCTGTACTTCCGGCCTCCTGTCCGAGCAGCCGCTTGGCCCGTCTGTCAATAAAAGCCAGCAGAAAGGCGCATCCAAGCGACAGCAGGCAGCTAAAAGCGGCCAAAAACAGAGCCATGCCTAGCTGTTGCCATGGCTGTGAAAATTTGCCATCAAGCGAATGATAAATAGGCTGCATTATATTCATATTGACTGTGCTACCGATCCGGGACATGCTCAACTGAATGCCAAACACCATGTTTAATTCGTGACCGCGAAACCACGACGTAGCGTAGGTGTTTTGCGCAACAGCGAGGCTCTCGCCGCCGATGCCGAATACGAATCTGGCTGCGTCCATCAGCCACACCTGGGTGGCGGGACGGGTTTGGTTGGTTTGAAGATTATCTATGGCTGGTTTTGGGGGACGCAATTATCTATGGCTGGTTTTGGGGGGACGCAATTATTTATGGCTGGTTTGGGGGGACGCAATTATTTATGGCTGGTTTGGGGGGACGCAATTATTTATGGCTGGTTGGGGGGGACGCAATTATTTATGGCTGGTTTGGGGGGACGCAATTATCTATGGCTGGTTTGGGGGGACGCAAATATCTATGGCTGGTCTGGGGGGACGCAATTATCTATGGCTGGTTTGGGGGGACGCAATTATCTATGGCTGGTTTGGAGGACGGAATTATCTATGGCTGGTTTGGGGGACGCAATTATTTATGGCTGGTTTGGGGGGACGCAATTATCTATGGCTGGTTTGGGGGACGCAATTATCTATGGCTGTTTGGGGGGACGCAATTATTTATGGCTGGTTTGGGGGGCAATTATCTATAGCTGGTTTGGGGGGCAATTATCTATGGCTGGTTTGGGGGGCTATTATCTATGGCTGGTTTGGGGGGACGCAATTATCTATGGCTGGTTTGGGGGGCTATTATCTATGGCTGGTTTGGGGGGACGCAATTATTTATGGCTGGTTTGGGGGGCAATTATCTATGGCTGGTTTGGGGGGCAATTATCTATGGCTGGTTTGGGGGGCTATTATCTATGGCTGGTTTGGGGGGACGCAATTATCTATGGCTGGTTTGGGGGGCAATTATCTATGGCTGGTTTGGGGGGACGCAATTATTTATGGCTGGTTTGGGGGGCAATTATCTATGGCTGGTTTGGGGGGCAATTATCTATGGCTGGTTTGGGGGGCTATTATCTATGGCTGGTTTGGGGGGACGCAATTATCTATGGCTGGTTTGGGGGGCAATTATCTATGGCTGGTTTGGGGGGACGCAATTATTTATGGCTGGTTTGGGGGGACGCAATTATCTATGGCTGGTTTGGGGGGGACGCAATTATCTATGACTGGTTTGGGGGGACGAAATTATCTATGGCTGGTTTGGGGGGGACGCAATTATCTATGGCTGGTTTGGGGGGGACGCAATTATCTATGGCTGGTTTAGGGGGGGGGGGGGGGGGGGGCAATTATCTATGGCTGGTTTGGGGGGACGTGATTATTTATGGCTGCTTTGGGGGGACGCAATTATCTATGGCTGGTTTGGGTGTGATTCTCTCTTTCTATGGTTGGCTTGAGGGCGATTTACTAGGTTTGGAGTAAGAATTTTTAGGATGATTTTACTGAAGGTTGGTTTGGGGCGATTTTCTTGGTTTGTTATAAGGAGAATTCCCTAGGCTAAGCGTCTTATAACTACACTGTTCTGACACTGCACACACAGGTCATGTAGCCAACTCAATCACCTTGTTGACAAAAGCGCCAAAAGCAAACAGCAATTGACCAATAAGGCAAAAAGAGGAGAATATGATAGCGCCGAGTCGAATGCCAAACACTCTATCAATCAGATAGCCGCCAATCATTGACAAAACCACATTGGGCCAGGAGTACCAAGCGTAAAACGAGGAATACTGCTGGGTAGTCAGACTCAAGTCCTCCGTCATCACGTCCTGAAGAGCGCTAGGATTATCGTAGCAAAAGTAGGAGCCGAATGAGAGGAAGCACATGACTGATAGGGCTAAGTAGCGATGCAGGGCCGAGTGCGGGTTGCATGGTGCACAGCCTTCAGTAATGTGGTGTAGAAATATGTTTTAGTGACAATAATAAGTGCTAGGTAGGGAGGTCTATTTATTCTATAAGCTTATTTTATTTAAGTGAGGTGTTTTAGCCTTGTGGCTAGGGTATCTGCCTTATGACTAGAAGATTGTTGATTTGAGCCCTTGCTCTAGGAGAAAAATTATGCAAGATATTCAACTTTTAGGAGTAAATTTTAAAGAAAATTTTAAGGAATTAATAGTTTTATTTATAACACAAACTAATTTTATTAGAACTTTTAGGACTTAATATAAAGAAACGCAAGGTTAATAGAAAAAAAAGCAAATGAAACCATTTTTGGTAGATACTATTTGTTTTCTAATATTACATAGAGGCAGGGCTCAAAAGGGTTCTCATTTTAGAAAAATTGATCTTGTTACCTTGCTAACCTTTCAGTAGGGGTGTTCGGGGTTCAGGGTTAGGTCAGGGTTCGGGGTCAGGGTTTGGGGTTCCAATGAATGTTTGGGATGGGGTTCGGGGTTCCTGATAAATTTTCAGGATCGGGATTTGGGACAGGATTTTGGACCAGGATTTCGGGGTTTTTGGAGTTTTGGAAATTTTCTGAATTCCCATGTCACTAAGAAAAAATCCTCATGAATTAGCTTTTTTGTTTTTAATGTGATCGCTTAAGGCTTATGACGCTTAAATTCAAAGCTTTATGTAATGCTTTCTGTGCATGTGCATATTCCAATTTCCAATACATACTTTACATTGCAGACTTGGCCTTTGCAGGGTTTTTTCGTCCAAAATGCAGATGCAAGCTGGCATCTTAAGCATAAAGCCTAGGTGCAAATAAAAAACCTAGGTGCAAATTGCATCCATATACAAAAGAAATTGTAAGTCATAAAATAATTGATTATTTAGGCCTATTTTGTTTATTCTCTTTTTTAAGTTGATACTTCATAGAAATTTAAAAACCTCATTTTGCAAATTTTCAAAAGCTTGTTGGCTTGAAATTTGAAAATGCTAAACACTAAATTGCACTTTCATGATTGCATTTGCATCTTGCCTTGGAAAAAAGCAGATGCAATATTTGCATCTGTTGCCCAAAAAATAGGTGCAAGTCAGGATTTTTGGGTACAAGTTAACCCTATTTGCACAAAAAACGCTGGGCCTTTAACACATGCCATCCATAAACTGTGATGATTATCAAGTCATAGAGTTTTTTAGCTTACTTAAACTTGTTAACTATTACTATATAGGTAGCTTCAGAAATATATTTTTTCAACTTATGGTATAGTTTATAAATTAGTACTATTACTACTACTATTTTTCTATAATTTGAGTTTACTAATTGATTCACTATTGAAAAAATAAGAAATGCAACCTGCCTTAAATTAATTTCACATAAATGTTAAGTTAAACTGAAACAGGCTAATAGTCTTACGCAGCCATCAAAATCACTTTTTATTTCATGCTATTGCTTACTTCGGGGTTCAGGGTTTGGGACAGGGTTTGGGGTTCCCAATAAATGTTTGGGACAGGGTTCAGGATTCCCAAAAGATGTTTGGGATCAGGGTTATCCCTGATAATGAGTTTGCTGAAAGGATTGACGCTGCTGTGCCAGAATCAACATGCCGGAAGGAACAATGGGCACTAAAGCTATTTGATAACTGATTTCAGGAGGCAAACTAAACTTCTTCATGGAGACGCCTGCAATCTATTTGTGTTTAAAAAGCATTCCAAATGGGAAAAATCAGATTAGAACTATCTACCAAAGACCTTGTTTGAGTTTAGAAAAACTGACAGTACCAAGTAGCTGTCTGAGAGATATGTTTAACATGATGCAGCAACAGGTACATTTTGGACTTGGCACTAACTAGAATCTATGGACAGATGACAATTTTCTGGGTGCTTGAAGAGCGCTTGATGCTGCGATGAAGGAGATGACCAAGGACAGCAATGTTGCTAGAAAGTTTGCTTCTGACCCAATTCCTTTGACATAGAAAAAGATTCTAGTGGACTTGGACTGGAAAATTATACTTGTTCTCAAATGTTCTTGGGCCTTGTTCTTAGGCCTGTTAACCAGTTAACTGGCCTCATTTTGAGTTCTCAGGCTTTGTTTTTTAATGAGGTTTGGCCATAGACTATTGTTCCACTAGAAAAGAAGGAGCCTAGGAATTTAGTGTAAACTGTCATATCTGTAGGTTAAAGGAATGTCTTTTGACTGGGAACAGTACTTAATACTTGGCACTAGCTATAAATATACCAAATTGCTACCAAAAGTAATAAAACAAATTAATGTAATATGTAATTAACCTGACAAAATACTAAATAGGGGGCCTACCAAAATATTTTTTTCCTAATTATAGGTCTCTATTAATATTTATATTAATTTCCATTATGTCATAATGAATAAAGTAATAATAGCCAGGACTTCTCTTCACAACAATCATAACCTGCCCAGATCAATCCATTTTTAAGTAAAACTAAAAAATAAGTACTAGTCCCTAGCAGTTTCTTTGCTATTTAGCCCCCCTTAAAATTGTTTTGAATTCTTACTTAATTGTCTTAAATCAATAAATTAGAACATTATTAAAATAAATTCTAATGCTAATATTGCTGTAGGCTGACTAGATAAAAAAGTAAATTAAAAATACAACTTCTAAGCTTATTTGTTAAAACTTCAGAACAGAATAGTTGCAGGGACTTATGTAGCTTTAGAAGAATATGCATTATTAGGCCTGATAAAAAATAGTATAGGCCTATAATACTAATAGTAATCACCATGCTATTAAACCTAGGAAATGAAATAAACTACAACCATACGAACAAAAAGTTACCTTGGTATTCAATGGCAGGTACAGGGTCCTGACTTTGTGAGTTTAAAGCAGGAGTCCCATCGGTTAACAATGGGCTTGTTTCATTGTCATCATCCATCGGAAATCTGCTACGATTGACGGTGATTTAAGTTTGGCCTAGACTAAAAAAATATTTTACCCGTAGTAATGTGCTTACAACAAATGCACCACTCTAGCAGCTCAAAAGAACGATATGAACCGACGAATGCAAGACAAAAGTTCTGACTTAAAACTGCAGATCTATATTTACTGCTTTCGTGGCTTTCAAAATTAAACTACAGAATGTACTCAGTCAGTAACTACGACTTGTGCATTAAAACATTTTATTTATAATTATTACAACTTTACTCTGAATTATAGTCCAAATTTATCCCACCAGAATGTCTAGAATATTTTAAAGACGTCTTGATCAAATTTAAAATTATGTGATCTGCATGATAATTTGTTCACAAGACTTACGAGTGCTTCCAGGGCAGTGGTGCAATGTGCTTTGGCGTGCCAAAGTTTAAACACCGTATTGAGCAAGGCCACGGTGCCGATTTGGCATGCCGCTAAATTAACGGTCTGCGCACCCCTGTTTCATTCACGGGGATGCTCACGTAAGCAATCCTCTCCCTCGAGCTCCTATACCCCCCGAATGTGCGCGCAATCCTTCCTGCCTTTCCCGCGGTCTATTATCTCTTTGATCACCTTTCTGCGAATGCACGCACTGCGTAACCACCCCCCAATTTTCCGTTATTGAGAAATACGAGTATATTATGGCTGGCTTTTAGACCACGGACTACCTGGAGCCCTCCTTATTGAGCATCTCTCGGTGAGATGTGGGACGCTTCGGAACAGATCCAAGTTGAGCTCTTCGAAGCGGGATTGCGTCAGAACTTCAGCGAATTCCTCGCTAACAAGAGATTCGACCTGAATATCAGCCAACTCACTTGCTGACAGAGTCGTCACTGCCTTTTCAATCTACTTTCGGAGTCTTTGCTGTGCGCTCGCACTTTTCCGCAGCCTCTGCGTTTCTGCCCTTATAATTCTTCTTCTTCTCGTGGAGCATCTCCAGGAAATGGGTGACCCGCTGCTCGAAGCGCTCTCCACCAATCTGGCTCGTGCAGTCCTGGGCCAGAGTTTTGATCGCCCCGAGGCTGAGCGAGCTGGCACCCGCGTCGATGACCAGGACACGCCTTGGACTCAGCTCTCAACAGGTAGGCCAGCGCTGTAGCCATGTGGCCATTCACAACGTGAACCGCCTGAAACCCCGAGATCTTTCCCGCGTCACGGATCGCTCTGCGCTGAGAGTAGGTGGCGCAACTCGCTACGCTGATCACCGCACTGGCTACGGGCTCGTTTAGGTACTTCTCAGCAATGCCCTTCATCTTGTTTAGGAGCATAGCGACTATCTCTTCAGTGTTGAAGGCTTCAGTACGGCCAGCAAGCTTTACATCGATTCTGGCCTTATTTTCCCCGACTGATCAGGTATGGCATGGACTCTACTGTGTGATTTTGGACGTCCTCTTCGTCGAAGTCCCTACCAGTATCGGGAGTATCGGGAGCAGGGAGAAAACAGTGTTCTCCGGGTTTGATTTTAGCTGGCTCTTCGCCTCGTCTCCAATTAGTCGTCGGCCGTCCGGAGTGAAGGCAACAAACGCTGGGGTGAGCACGCTGCCCTGCTCGTTCTTCAGCACTGATGCTTTGCCATTTCGGAATACGGCGACTCTGTGAAATTCGCATTCGTGTAGCTCGTGTACTTTTTAGTTTTTTTGAAAATATACAGTTATTATGGACTGTTGATTTGCTAATCTGAGAATGTTCATCGTTAAAGTTCTATTCGTGTTGTCAAAATAATATGATTATAATTCTAATAATGTCGATCAAAGCTTCGTTTAATAACAATTAAGTAACTAACAGACATTATTTTCGACGAGCCAAAGTCGATGCCAATTGAAGCTCCAGTAACTGAGTTCCTCAAAGTTTGGTCAGCGTGTGCTGGATTGTAGGAAAATATTCCAGATAAGCAGAAGCACGATTGCGAAGCATTACCAAGCTAATCTAAAATGGGAAGAAAATGTGTTTAACTGCTATTATCAGCTTGCGTATTAATGCCGAAAAATATGTTTAGTGCAAAGTTTGCTCGCTTTTATTTGTCAAGGACCACTAGTAAATTACGTATAAAGAGGACGCTAAACTCACGATTCGTGGAAAAAAGTTGAAGGCCGATTTTCACTGAAAACTAAATTATCGAGATAAGGCAATTAATTTGCATTTTGTAACCAAAAAATAAAGTTTCTACCTGACTGTTGCACGTTGCTTGCAACAGCTCATAATATTTGTTTCCTACTGTAATTTTGTGGGCTAAAAGGGATCCACCAGTTCGTACCTGGTGTGCTACGCCTAAATTTGGAGCAAATTAAATTTATAGGCCTTTTAAAGCTATGATCCCTGATAACCTAGGTCGGTGTCCTACTCTTTTATCCCTCTAGCTGCGGCGGGGTGAAATGAATAACGATGAAATTAAGACAAGGCTAAACAGCCGAAATTGCGTTGTTAATGTTAGTAATTTAAGTAATTGATGCTTAATGATCCACTGGCAGCGCCCTCTGGTCCTCTGCCAGCTAGTTTACTAATTAACTCAGATTAATAATAATAATAGCTTCAATCCGTAGAAATTTAGCCGCACAAACTAATATTACAAACGCCAAAATAGATCGCACTTTAACACTATATAAATTTCGCGACGCAAAAATTGAACAAAAGAACTCACGCAAAGATTATACTAAAATTAACCGCGCAGATAAACAAGATTGATAACACAAGAATCCGCCAGCGAGACTAATCCTAAGCTGAATACCCACGCCCTACTCTCACCCTGAGAATCTCCGAGCAACTGTTCAGCCTGGAAGCGACAACTTCTATCGCCTCCACACTTTGCCTTGGCGGCCGTGCCCCGTCGGTAATTGCCGACGTTGGATTGGGTTGCGTACTGGGAATGCTCAGAAACCTCGTCTAGCCACTCTGCAATGCACGCCTGCTGTTCGCCGAGCTCAGCGCAGACAGTCGCACACTACAGTGAAGCCGGCGCTTCAACGTGGAGGGGTCAAAAGAAGGAGGCCTAGTTAAGAACTAGTGAGAAGTGATGAGGCGGGGCTCGCTCGTATATCCAGGTAGACGCAGATACAAAACTCGCAATAACAAAATAACGTAGCACTAGTGATGAACGAGCGAGGGGGCGGACGGTCAAAAAACACGAGCGCAAAAAAGTTATATAGTCTAAATTTTCACTCTTCACTTCGTCCCCGGCTCAGCTGAGGGGTAGGCCGCGCATGGCTGACCCCGCGGCTTAGGAGCATGCAGGCCCCGCGTGCTGAGACCGGTCAGTAGCAAATAGGCTGTGCAGTGAAAAGGCGTGACTGGCGGACAATTCTGATTGGTTCACGCTTGTACGGCGGGTTGTTTTGTAGGCCCGGGGGAGAGAGGGAACACGCGGCTCGCAGAACGCGCAGAGGCGGTTTTATTGGCCGAGCCGCTCTCACTGGTATATTTCCGCACTCTGACGAGTGCGTCAATGGCAAAAGCACGAGTGCGCGTAGCGCACGAGTCCTTTTTGCCATAGACACACGAGTCAGAGTGTGGAAATTGCAGTGTTGTTGGATTCATTCTTGCACACAGTAAGAGTAGTAGGAAGCAGGGGTCAAGGGGACGCAGTCCCCTTTCTGGGGGTGTGGGGGCGGAGCCGCCACTAATATGAGGCCATAGACATTTAAACCAAAGATAGACTCACGAGCCCGAGAATCCTCGATGTTCCGTTTCCTTCACAGTGCAAGAATCGCACATCATTCCTGCACTAAATTTCTGCTTGATTTAAGTGGCGTTTTTACCATAGACATTTGCATTCTGGCACGCGAAAGAGTGCGGGAACGATATTCCCACCCGATTTGCCGGGCAGAAATGTCATAGAAATCGTCAATCCTTTGCAAGTAGAAAATTGAACCATAGACAACAAGATCTATTTTTAGAATGGCAGACTGTAGATGAGATGCTTAACGTAAGAAGAACAAGAACAAATTCAAAAAACATTTGGGCTCCCGGGCAGAGAAATGACGTTTCTGCCCGCCCTTGCAAATCGGGTGGGAATAGCTATACCATAGACCTTCTGAGGGCAGAAAGAGGGAAATCCTCGGGCCGCTTCGCGTCCCTCGGATTCTCCCCCTTTTTGCCCTCAGAAGGTCTATGGTATTGGTATATTCCTGCACGCTGAATCTGACAACACTGTCAAGCCGGGTCTGACTGCCGTAAGTCCTGGGGTGCGCTCAATCGGGCCAGGCGTCCTTTCGCCAATTATGCAACGATTGCACTTTAGTAACTTAAAATTGATAAACAATAATATCATACAACGCTAGCTAGAATAGATAGAGGCAGGGGAAAAGATGCTCACACTACACTACCATCCTAGACTACTTATTTTTGCAGTTGTGCAGTGCACGTGGTAGCCACGGACATCCTGCTGAGGGGCTAATCTCAGTCTCTTAGGTCACGAGAGGCTTCATACAAATTTTAAGGATGCATGGCTCTCTTTTTTATTCAATATCAGCTTGTTTTCATTTTATAACTTCCTAATCACATATCGAACAATTAAAATCCTAATCATTTGTTGCTGAAATGGGGGTACGTGTAGTTTAATTTATTATTCTTTCGACTACATGCAGTTAAAGTCACAAGTATCTTTATCGTTGAAGGAGGACTAAAATCTGCGCATCCGAGTGAAAAAAATTATCTTCCGACGTGAATCTGATAAAAAGTTATACTATTTTGAAGATCGGCCTTTAACTATTTTGCCACCAAATGCGAGTGTAGCGTCCTTGCTACTTAAGTTGTCCTTGTTAAGTTGTACCATCGCGAAGTTACTCTGTTTGCATTACGATAAAAAAATTAAAATTCAAGTCACAGACAGTGGCAAAATACGCTCGTGCGTATACTCATGGGTAGAAAAGCAGTGGCCATTTCATGCATTCTAGAGTTCTTCCAATAGAAATGACGATACTATAGCGACGTTATTGCACAACATTAACTTAAAAAGAAGGCTTCATGCGTTACATGCATTACGCACATGTTCTTACTGTAATTAAGTGAGAATTAGCAGCCACATACCTTTATCTGAGCCGTCACCTTTGTGCTTTAAGCAGCTGGGCTCAGCATCATCAACCTTCATATTAGCTTTTAAAAGGTTCTGCTCAAAGAAGACTGAGACCAAAAATCCTGATGGCTAAATTTCTCGCTAACTAAAGCCCGCCCTGCAGCTGTCCGCAGTGCTATTTTTCGTCTGAAATACTTTTTAGAAAAAGCTAGGCCTTAAAAGACGAATATTGCAAAGGTAGTCACGCAGTTTATGAGCTGAGAGGTTTATGAGATATTCGTACTGCTATCCAACATTACTTAGTGTATGAAAAATGGAGAAAATAAAGTTGAATTTGCGAGCGTATACTGCGAAAGAAATTACCACAAGGATGTACGAAAGTTTTTGTCGAGAATTTATAACCGTGATGTAAGTTTTTTACAACCATTGCATATTACTCTTTTTCAGAGCATTGCTTTATTTAAATTTGGTCGCAATTTTTCATATCCTTGGGCTTAACTGCCCTGCGAACTATTCAGTAATGTGGGTTAAAAAATGCTAACGCTCGATAAAAAAATTGTTTTGTGATAAATTTCGACCAAAAATCTAATAAGATGTAGATAACTGCATTTTTATAATGTACTTCCCTTTTGCCTGTATGCCTCGTATATCTCGTTAATACTTTGGCTACGGAGATTCTTAGTAGCTCATTTCCGCTACCATAGACAAAAGTGTTACGGTTTTAGTCAAAATGCACTTTCGGCAGCGGAGAATCAGCAGAGTCTCCTAGGAGGTCATGCAGTGCTGGCAAAGGGGAATACATGCGAAGGATTGCCTAAAACTTGTAGATGCGGCACAGACATAATCTCCTCGTTTCAGGCAATTCTTGTATATCTAACCTATAATTCTAACTTCATTTGGTATCAGCTAGCAATGGGCGAAGTTCAACAAAGTCATTGTTGACTGGTACTCGTATCTAGTGTTTAAGTGCTAGATGAATCCTAGCTGGCACAAACGCTCTGGGGATATCGATTCCTGGTCTTAATGGAATCCTTGACAGCACGCAAAATCACAATACGCAGGCACGTGCACACAAAGATATTTATCTGGGGCTGAAGTTTTCATATACAATATAATAATGCATTGAAACGAGGAGATGCTCCATGAATAAAATCAGAGGCGAAGCCGAAGAGTTTGTGCCATAGAGTATCCCTGAGTTAAATATACAAGTCCATGTTAAAATTTATCCCACTGCCTGGGAGCTTTGGCACGATCACCGACCACGAGGTGTGTCTTATCGCTCATCTAACCATCTCAGAATTTCAAATACAACAATCCTATCCTTATTTTTGCCTGTTTGTGGTTTTAAACTTGATTATTGCAGATTATAACAATTAGAAGTCATTTGGATTCGATTGTTTTAATTATGTCTATTTCAAATCACAAAGCTACACTGAGCAATGGAAAAATGTGCGTCATCTATTTTTGTATCCTGATAAGCTAAAAAAATAGTACTGATAGCAGATCATTAGCTGATAAATAGAGCTCTGGATTATATAATTTAAATATAGCGATTTTTAATAGAGCGTTTACATGTGATTTACGATAAATTAGCACGAGAATAAAAAATAAAAATAAAAATATTAGCGCATATAATAAGGAACAGAAAAGGTGGCTACTTAAGTAGAAAAAAACTACTGAAAATTCAGGAGTACAAACTTCGGCACACAGCCGTAATTTTTCTTGAAATATAAAAGTCAAACTCGAGTAACTTAACGGTTAATTAATATAGGTTTAATTACTTAAAAGTATCTTTATCAGTTGCATCAACATGCAAGTCACAGTTTTCCAATCAGAATGTAGTCCATCGGGCAGATTCCTTTCACGTGTAGCTTGTGGGTCCAGGCAGCGGGCCCCCCCGAAACTCCCAGTGCCAAGGCTCTGTGGTTACATTTCGAATAAATCCATGATTGTGGGCATGCTTTTTCAGCCACATGTACACGGGACTGTCCGCACACTTAGGTTGATATGGTTTGCCGCATGTCGTCAGTAAATCGAGAGCAATACCGTAGCCATGATTCGATTTACCGGGTTCGGCTACTTTATTGCCGGTAGCGCAGTTTAGCGTTTTATTTTGTTTGCAATTGTACAAGTGTATTTGGCGAGTGAGGCTGCGAAATCCAGATTCAATGAGAATGGTGACGCCATCCGCCTTAGCAGCGCAGGCCATCTTGGAGAATGCGATCGCGGTTTCTACTTTAATGTGATTGTCGTAAACACATGTTTGCGATCGGTGCTCAGGAAGAATTTTAACTACGGGATAAAGCTTATTGCCGCTGCCTTTAATTTCTACTGATTCAGCGCTGGAATATCGACTCACGGCAGCGCAATCTTCGTAGCTGCTGTTTAAGGTGGCACAATTTAGACTTGGACTCTTTGTTGGGAAAAGGCCATCTTTAGGCGTAGATTTGCAATTTATTTGGCCGCATTGGTCCTGGTACTGATGACTTGGGCATTCCTGACATTTACTGGCATTCGTGTTAAATGAGTGCCTGTAGGTGTTCGGTGGGCATTGTAGGGGGCTCTGATCTGCTTTCGGACAAAGAAAGCCAGATGGACACACTTTGCACTGCTGCTGACCACTGTTGTCCTGATAGTAGTTTTTAAAGCAAGGATTGCACTTTGTTGCTGTGACGCGACTAGCAAACGTGCCAACTGGACACTGCACTGGAGGCTTGGTAGGATCAGAGCAAAAATGCCCTAATGGGCAGGCTAGACATGAAGCTTGTCCCTCCAACACTTGGTACATGCCATTTAGGCAAGGAAGGCAGGCAGTTGTCGAAGTCGTGTAGCTATGAGTGCCTGGCGGGCAGGGTATCGGCTTTTTCGAAGCGTCGGGACAGTAAAAACCAAAAGGGCAGGCATTGCAGCTGCTTTGTCCCGACTCAGCTTGGTATTGACCTCGACTGCACGCCCTACAATTGGGAGCACTCCATAAACCGGAGTATAAATAAGTTCCCGGTGGACAGATCAGAGGAGAAATGGCGGGCCTTTGGCACTGATCTGGTGAGCACTTCACACAGCTGGTTCTGGCACTGAAAAAACCCGGGCTGGTTGATCCAGATGGACACAAAAGCGGCCTATTTTTCTTAGATGGGCAGTAGTGCCTATTGGGACACGCCATGCATGATACCTGTCCAGGCTTGTCTTGGTAGTAACCGTTAGAACAGTTTTCACATTCCAGCCGTTTATGTATGAAATACGCACTGGACGTCCCAGGTGAACATGGTATCGCTCGAGTTTTCGGTATGGGACATTTGTGTCCATCTGGACACTGGATGCAGGATACCTGTCCTGGCTTGTCTTGGTAGAAACCATCAGAACAGTTTGCACATTCGAGCCGTTTATGTATGAAATACGCACTGGACGTCCCAGGTGAACATGGTATCGCTCGAGTTTTCGGTATGGGACATTTGTGTCCATCTGGACACTGGATGCAGGATACCTGTCCTGGCTTGTCTTGGTAGTAACCGTCAGAACAGTTTGCACATTCGAGCCGTTTATGGATGAAATACGCACTGGACGTCCCAGGTGAACATGGTATCGCTCGAGTTTTCGGTATGGGACATTTGTGTCCATCTGGACACTGGATGCAGGATACCTGTCCTGGCTTGTCTTGGTAGAAACCGTCAGAACAGTTTGCACATTCGAGCCGTTTATGGATGAAATACGAACTGGACGTCCCAGGTGAACATGGTATCGCTCGAGTCTTCGGCATGGGACATTTGTGTCCATCTGGACACTGGATGCAGGATTTCTGTCCAGGCTTGTCTTGATAGAAACCATCAGAACAGTTTACGCATTCGAGCCGTTGATTTATAAAATACCAACTGGACGTTCCAGCAGGACAGGGCTTGGGTCGCTCACTTTTGCTCGGACAATAGTGCCCATCCGGACATGGAATGCACTCTTTCTGGTCAGATTTTTCTTGGTAATACCCATCCGCGCAACTCCGGCAATACCAATTCCACCAGCTGCTATAAGTTCCGGGTGGGCAGGACTCAACAACTGCTACACTTACCAAATTGAATAGAAGCAACACGGCGATTAACTTTATTGGAATTGTCAATGACGACGCCATTTCTAATTCTAGAAAGTTTAGATAGAAACGAACTTCGCAAGCAGAAATTTCTTATATTTATAGAGGGCACACAGAAGAGATAGAGGGCACTCAAGTGTGTGCACAGACAGCCTGTGAAGAAAAAAAAATAGCGTGTTTACGCTTCAGAATCAAGAGTTTTATGGCTTTACTATCGTAAATATTTGCTTTCACAAAGCTTCTGTCTGCTCTAGTCGAAGCAAAACATCCGCAGTATTTTTTTCTAGCTGAAGCACGTGATGACAGTTCTCAGAGCCAGTATCCTACAGTATTTACCGCCCTTCTTGATAATAAAACTTACCTAGTGCTTAAGTATTTTGTGGACTCGAGTTATTTACCATTGTCTCCCTTATTTAACTGAAAAAAACTGCGCCACAAGTCTAGTAAGGCGCAAAGAAAGAAAAGATAAATAGAAATTACGCATATCTGGTGGATAAACAAGCGTCTAAAGTGATTCAATATTTGCAATTAAAAAGCTCAAAGAGACGATCTTTGTTCTATTTCATTAAACTTAAATTGATGCGCGATCGAGTTCATAATTTATTCGTTTTATTGATTTTTTTAATTAACAAAAATACTTAATTCTTTACAAAGCTCTTATATTCACATCGATAAAGTATCGTTTGTTTTCATGTTTTGATTTGCGTCACAAGAGACAGAAATAGTCATTAATCAATGCAGATCGTGAGATTCTTTCAGTTTTTTTGTTCTGACGTAGTTTAAAGCTCAAAATTTAGTGAATATCTTGGGTAAAGTTTCACAAAGTTTCCCTAAAGATTTTGATGCACATCGTATTAACATCAGAAATGCATCAAAAGATTTTATCGATACATATCGGTGAGCAGAACTTAGTAATCGGCACCCTTAGACGCTTGAGCACAATCCAATCAATCAATCGTACGTCGCTCTAAAACCGCCGCCTCCGCGACCACCGCCGCGTCTCGCCGCCTCTGGATTGGCCGGATCGGGTAGGGCGGGAGCGCCGCTGGACACCGGGAGGTCGTCGCGGCCGTGCAGCACCATAGTGCGCACCTCCTCCATCTCAGCGAACGGGATCCAATCGTCGCGCACGGGACGCCCGGCGTCTAAGCGTTCGCGTTCGGTTTCAAAAACGGTCTCGTGCTTCTCCCAGGCCTGGTCGCAGGCGGCGCACATGAAAGCCGAATTGAATGCGCCGCAGGGACAGGCGCGGCACTGGTGCTGACGGGTGTCGCCTCTGGTTTTGGGGGATTGGGGTTGTTAGGGGAAGTGAGGAAGATTAGATTAGAAATTTTATAATTTATGAACTTTTAATAAATGATGAAGAGAGCTTGGAGCCGAAATCAGGAACTGTTTTAATTCACTGTAAATTTTTGTTCGGATTGCAGGAATGGCAAGTTGGCAGATTGGATCAACGAATTCGAAATTAATATAAGTCAAATCCTTCTTAATAACTACTTAAGAAGCCTATGACCGAGACCCAACTCTAGGATACAATATGTGCCATAGAGCAAGGCACTTAATCCCGCATTGCTTCAATCCACGATCGGGCACCAGTTTAAGCTTGGTAAATTTAGGGTTAGATGTGTCAGGACTGAACAGCTGTACACACTTTACGATCGAAAGGTCAGGTGTCTAAATTAAAAAAACATGTTTTGCCCTCGTTCACATATCCTTTTAGTTTAGTGTCATTCGATAAAGGGCACCTAAGTGGTCCTTAATCCTTCATGTTAAGCTAGTCAGAAATTTGCTAACCTGCCAATTAAAGCACCTACCGATGCTCCTCGTGAGTGTGCTTGCACCGGCACTTGGCCCGCCACGAGGCCGGATCGAAATCTCGCCGACGCTTCAACCAGAATTCGCCGACCTCCTCTGGCCTAGTTGGCACCCATTCGACGGTGACGCATTTGCACCGGGTGCAGGGCAGCTGGAGGGCACGGCCGCCCGGCTGTTTGTGCTCGCCAAGATCGTGACCGCAGAAGCAGCGCGAACCAGAATGGATCCGCTGGCAGTCCTGCTTGTCGTACGGCGGCTCTTTTGGTCGCCAGGCGAAATACCAGCCGCTGGCCTGGGTTTGGGTTCGGAGGGTTATTTGTATCAGGGGTTCGGAGCTTGGTTAGGAGGGGAAGTGGAAGGTAGGCTGGTAAACGTGTTGGTAAGCTGATGACAAGCGGTAAGGTTAATAGACTATTTGAATTTAGTTCGTAGTAGTACGATAGAAAATTAGATAGCTAAAGCTTAATAAGCTGCTATGCAGTTTGATAACATAATATATGAAAGTGGAAAAATAGGTGCTTTGATAGACATGACGTAGCTTTGTTAGATAAGACGTAGCTTGTTAGACAACTAGGTAGCTTTGGTAGACAAGTAGGTAGCTTTGGTAGACAACTAAGTAGCTTTGGTAGACAACTATGTAGCTTTGGTAGGCAACTAAGTAGCTTTATTGGTAGTCAATTAGGTAGCTTTGGTAGACAACTATTTAGCTTTGGTAGACAACTAGTTAGCGTTGGTAGGCAACTAGGTAGCTTAGGTAGACAACTAAGTAGCTTTGGTAGACAACTATGTAGCTTTGGTAGGCAACTAAGTAGCTTTATTGGTAGTCAATTAGGTAGCTTTGGTAGACAACTAGGTAGCTTTGGTAGACAACTATGTAGCTTTGGTAGACAACTATGTAGCTTTGGTAGACAACTAGGTAGCTTAGGTAGACAACTAAGTAGCTTTGGTAGACAACTATGTAGCTTTGGTAGGCAACTAAGTAGCTTTGGTAGACAACTATGTAGTTAGACGGCTGCTGCTCCCCGCGAGAACCTACCTTGGCCTCCTCGACCGCTCGCATTTCCGGCTCAAACAGCTGTTTCACTTTAGGCGCCAAATCGGCGCCATTCATCGCCTTGGCAACGGCCAGCACGTTGTACTGCTCGGCTCGTTGAATTTTGCTGACCCGAAGCTCGCCGCCAGGCAGCTGATAGCGTCCGGGCTTCAGGTTGCCCTGCGCGTCTGTTGGGAGTCCACGACCTCGGCCTGCAGTTCCGCCACCGCCTCCCGGACTTCTCTTGGCAACAGTTGTTGCCTTTGAAGACGATTGGCTTGGTCTATTGTTGCTCATTATTGATGTTTGCGTTGCTGCAATGTGCGTCATTTGATATTTAAATCTTTGAATGAAGGTTTTTTTGTAATGCTTGAGGCAAAATTTTACTATTTCTATTTTGATAAAAACTAACAATTAATTACCATTTTTATTTTGGAAATCATAATACACAAACAAAAAATGCTTAAAATAATAGAATGTAGGAGAATTATAGCTAATTTAAAATATAATTTACCAAATAATCCTTCAATAACAATATAAAAATGCAGGTTTATAACTAAATCTTCATAAGTTTTAGTTATTTTGTTATTTCAGAAAACTTCTTTCAATTTCTGAAAGATTTTAGTCCCAATAAAAACATGTAAAGAACTGGACAATAACGATTTTGCATCATAAAACTTATACGTTTGCTTAAAAAAATTATCCTATGCTTAATTATTTTCCTCTTAATCCCTAAGATCTCGGGAAAGATCCTCTCGATCAGTTTGGGATATAATCTTTGGACTAACTCTGAAGACTGAAGTTAAGACTTGATGCTCTTAAAATGAATGTTATCGCAATAAGTTGAATTTAGGCAACTAAACTATTATATTAACGAAACGTTAAAAATCAATAAGCCTGTTCTTATTATTTAAAACTAATTTATGGGAGATTTATATAGTTATTAGCTTCATTATAATGAAAAATTAAATAGCATATTATTTTTGTTTAAACGTTTACTTTTCTTGCAAAGCTCTCTTGACGACGGGAGATCAAGATTTGATTAGCTAGGTTGGTAAACAATTAAGTCCAAAAATAGCCCGTCTAACCCAGTGAAAATCAACTCTCGAGAGTATCCACCCATTATGCACTTAACCTTAAGGTATTCGTTTTATAACCTTCTACAGTGTATATAAATTAAGGTGTATTTAATTGCCTAGAAAACGCCAACTTCATGTACAATATCTTTTCAAAGTTTCAATGCATCTAAATATTTGAAGGTGCAATTTATGCCATAACTTAAAGTAATTGGCTTAAAAATAAAAATCTGATGTATCCACGGTCCGAGCGCGATATTTTTCGACCTGTCAGCGCCGCCTTGACTGGGATGCAGTAGCTGGAGAGGGAGGGCGGCCACGTAGTAGAGGATTTGACCTCCTACTTCCTTGTGCTCTCACCTCTCTGGCAATCCACTTCCGCAGCCTCTAGTGACTGTCTCTGTCTCCCTCTCTCCCTCTGACCCTCTCCCCCCATTCTCAGCCTCCTTGCACTTCTATTTCCCATCTTTTCCCTAATCTTGCGCTCCTAATGTTAATAGTAGCCCTTTCCTTTAATAATTTCCCTAATTACCTAATGCTCAGTCTACCCCTAACCTAATGCCGTTTTTAACTGTTTTTTCCTCATAATTCTTTCAAAATTTCAATTCTTCCCCCTGATACTGTAAGTGTGGGTTATAGCGCGGCTCTATTACCAGCAGCATCAGCGTCTTCTTTGTCCTTCCGGGGACCGTACCAGGCCAGCTTCAGCTTCTTCAGCTCCATCCGGGGACCGTACCGGCACCGCGCAGCTTTACTTCGTCCATCTGGGACCGTGTCAGGTCTCCAACCGCCTCCAAGGCCGAGCTCTCTCTCTCTCTCTTCGTGCAGCCACCGGTGAGCCTGTATAATTTCTGTTGATTACCTGATTACTGTGCACGGGATCTATTTTGCACTTGTTATTTATCGCTAAGTGAGAGTCCGGCTTAGGAGTAGTTATAAATAGTGCACGCGCATCTTATCATTATTATTTAGCATTGCCTTCT
The DNA here is from genome assembly GCA_950096795.1 of Macrostomum cliftonense. NCBI lineage: Eukaryota > Metazoa > Platyhelminthes > Macrostomidae > Macrostomum > Macrostomum cliftonense. The sequence goes on from CATNEM010000162.1 coordinate 279,395, forward strand.
GGTATCATAAATCCTATTTTGTCTCTGCTCCTCATTTGAGCGATCCATGGCGTGGCTAAACCCTCCGGGGAAGGCTGACGGCTCAGCCCTGCCGGGTCCGCGTGTGTATTGAGTGTGTAGTGTCTGCCTGCATTAGTCTGACTAGAAGCGGTGCACCCCCTAGATATAGCTATCCTTCCGCACTGAGAGTTTGGAAACCTACAGAGCCCATGTTCGGCTTATACTACTCTTAGTAGACTCTCCCCCATCTACCGATTAAGCCACAGCCACAAAGGATCCCCTGCTAACAAGTCCTCTGGTGTTGTAGTGCAGATCTCCAATTAGTGCCCTTAGCAGAGTCCCTGATTCGGCTATGTTTCGCTCCCCTGCTAGTACAAAGATCCCGGAATCATCGGGCGGGACCCCTGTCTCGTTAGGCTGGCTTTTGGCGTACCCAGTCGCAAGGGGTGGTGGCGGCCTCCGATGTACTTTTAAAGTCTCGGAGTACCTTTCGTACGCCTGTGCTGCAGGAGGGGTGGATGTAGGCCTAGGCCTCGCACCAACGTTACCAAAGTACATCTCAGGGCGGAGATACTGTAGCCAGAGGCCTGCGGGTCAGTCTAGGATCAACAGGCAGCCCGTAGCTAACTTCGACTTGTTTGGAAACTCCCTTCAGTTCTCTTCTGCCGCAACGGGGTGGGGTGGAAAAACATTACGACATAAAACATAAAAGCATTAAATCTAGCTAAATTTTACGCTGCCAAGTAACAATGCGAATGACCATCCGTAAATTGAGGTCAAAGCGTAACTAATTTCACAGCGATGACAGATAAAAGCATTAAATCTAGGGGCGTTGTTGAAATTATCATAGTTGGAATGCTGATACAAGAGTCTCCAGAAAAGTCATATTAAGTAACAAACTAACCTTTCTTTTGAGCTGCATTTAACCCCTGCACATGATTGTCCGATAACTAAACTCCTAATTTTGTGTAAAAAAACACCAATTGCATCAACTCACAAGCAGCAGAACTCGACCCTTCGCAAAATTTTTAATCTATCTGTCTGTCTGTCTGTCTGTCTGTGTGTCTGTCTGTCTGTCTGTGTGTCTGTCTGTCTGTGTGTCTGTCTGTCTGTCTGTCTGTCTGTGTGTCTGTCTGTCTGTCTGTCTGTCTTTCTGTCTGTCTGTCTGTCTGTCTGTGTGTCTGTCTGTCTGTCTGTCTGTCTGTCTGTCTGTCTGTCTGTCTGTCTGTCTGTCTGTCTGTCTGTCTGTCTGTCTGTCTGTGTGTCTGTCTGTGTGTCTGTCTGTCTGTCTGTCTGTCTGTCTGTCTGTCTGTCTGTCAGTGTGTCTGTCTGTCTGTCTGTCTGTGTGTCTGTCTGTCTGTCTGTCTGTCTGTCTGTCTGTCTGTCTGTCTGTCTGTCTGTGTGTCTGTCTGTGTGTCTGTCTGTCTGTGTGTCTGTCTGTATGTCTGTCTGTCTGTCTGTCTGTCTGTCTGTCTGTCTGTGTGTCTGTCTGTGTGTCTGTCTGTCTGTGTGTCTGTCTGTTTGTCTGTCTGTCTGTCTTTAATTCTTTCACTTTTTCTGTTCGTCTCTATGATGTTTGGCTGCCTCCGTTCTGCTATTCTTATCGTATTTTTTCACTTCGATATCTTTTTCTTATTGATGTGACTCGACCCACCGGTTGAGTCGCTGCTGCCTGAGCTACATGTAAACCTCTAAGGACAACAGGCCTTGCCTTCTCACTTGACCCGCTCCGAAATGAGGATCTGGTAGCTTGGATGTGACTGAGCGACTCAGCATCTGGTATCAATAAATATGTCACACTGTTTCTCCACAGCACTATAATTAAATTCGACTTTATGAAATTTCGAGTTGATGAAGTCTCCTACTTCCACAGCGTTGTAATCGAGTTTATGAAATTTCGGGTTTGTGAAATTTCGATGTTGTGAAATTTCGACGTTATGAAATTTCGACGTTGTGAAATTACTGCGCAGTGAAGTTTTCGGGCTTGTGAAACGCCCCCGCTCGACTACCGTGGAGTGGGCTTGCTCAACCCAGCAGGGCGAACAGGAGCCAGTCGGGGGACAGGGGTTTCGCCTAGAATTACTTCGGCAGGGAAAACGAGGGTGTCACGAGATCCCGAAAGGTTGGAGATTTTCGGGCGAAAAATGGCTTCCTTGGCCTGAGATTCACGCGCGTGATTCGTTAGCCTGACGTCACCTGACCCGACCTTGAGATGCAGCTTGGCTCCGATTGACTGGAAAGTGGTGAATGTACATGTCAGGGGTGGAGCATGAGTCACCGATGACTCATGGGGTGGGTGGTGATGACGCAATGAGCTCATTAATTATGAATTTCCCTAATAATGGTCTAATAAAAAAAGAGATTTACATCGTATGATTGAGGACGACGCGCTGATTACAAAATCATAAAAATATGAGTGGTCCCTAAAATACAGGAAGAATAATCTCCAAGTACAATACGTTCATGATAATCCAAGTTCGTTCCGCTCCAGTGCGGAAAAAACACCGTCCAGTGACGGTGGGCGTCACCCGTGGTCACCCGTGGTTGCGCAACCCCAGGGTAGAGCGATGAGTCATCTTCATTACAGAAAAACAGGCTGTAGCACGCCTAGCTGGTGATAAACATGCTGGGGCACGCATAGCGATGGAGCACAGAAGATGAAGGAGAGCGAAAAGATTCTGGGTGTCCAAGCTAGGATTCATCATTATGACATGGGCCCATGATTAATAGCTAGCATAAATTTGCTTTAATCCGTTATTGCAGCAAACAGCCCCTAAAATTACGCGAGTCTTCATAAGGTAGATGCCTACAATAGCAAATCGAACACTTAATTGTAGTGATTTACAAATACATGTACATGTAAATGGTGGAGTATATGCGCTCATACAAAATCCCCCTGAATTCAACAGAGCCATATACATGAAGCAAATACAAGTACTTGTCAGACATGCAAAAAAGATGGAATCGCACCTTTTCTCTCGTGAAGCATGTAGTGCACCCCAAATGAGCTCATATACATGTAACATGGGCAAGAACCTGCACTTATACAGTGGTCCTTGGTAACATGGGTAATTATAGTCCATAAGATTGCGTTAGTGTAAATCTACCAAGACTAGCGAAATATAGTAAATACTTCTTTAAACTTGCAACGCCAATGAATTAAGTTCGCTGCGGAAATCTTCATTTGAAATACACATATGTACATGCTGGGTTGTACATAATTTTGGCTAGACGTGTTGACGTCTGTATAGTTACAGTTTTTCCACTACATGTAAATACGTAGAGGAGCTAAATTAGCGGTCCACGGCCTTCGCTATAATGATTGACAGATTTTAACGATAATCAATTAAAGTATCATCAGAATTATTTGTGAGTAGCAATAAACAGTTGATAAAACTGTTTGTACCATACGCAGCGAAACAAAGTTTTCTACAGAAGTAATGTTTTATTTTTAAATGTGGCAAGCTCAATTAAAACTGTTGTAAAAACAGTGGGGCACAATGAATAACACATAATTTGTTATTTATTTAAACAGCATAGCGTATCTATGACATTTTAGTTGGCGCGAATTTAACATTTGCTTAAAGAGCTCATTTAAAAGCATGACAGAGTTAACGTTTTTGCGAACTAATTGAAGGAATGTAGCGTAGATTTATTTTTGACTGAATGATCTGAATGTGCACTGAAAAAAGCAAAAAAGAGTTAAAACGCGAGGTTTATTGCTTTGTAATGCAACTGCGGAACTTTTTAGTAAAAATAAATAATTGTTTGGATTCTTCATGTTCTGAATTCTGTTATGTATTCGGTTGCTGAAATATGAAATATAAAGCTTAATACTAAGACTTAAGAGTAGTATTAAGACTTCTAAAATCATATTTTCAGATTTAGAAACATATTTGGATAATTATAATGTCTCTGTTTTTTTATTTGTTGCTAGTTTTGCTACTACAAACTAAGATGGTTAAATGCATCATACTTCAATGGTATTCATTCGCTGAAATGAAGTAATTTGTGACATTATAATTTATTACTGTTTCTAGAATGAATAACATAAAAACAATTAGCTTTAAACCAATAAAATAAAGTTTTTTATTGAATGACATTTGCTCTTTAGATTTTTACTTTTAGAGTAATCTCTAAAATTTTTAAACAATTAATGTTTTGTTTTAAAATCTGAGAAAAAGCATGTTATGGTGTAAAACCTATGCATGCAATTAGTTTATATTATATGCATAAATTTAACTCAGACATTATCATTTTTACTTTAACATTTGACAAAGTGTCTGGTAGTCAGAATATTCAAGAAAAAAAATTTTTTATTCACTCAATGTGCATGGAGAAATTAGTAAATTAAGTTGAAGTTTTATGTCAAATAGAAAGTATTTGACATAAGTTAAAAATTTTGACAGTTTTAATTAGAATAGAAACCTATTAAAATTTATTCATAACCACAATTCTTTTCAGTTCTTGCGCTCGAATTACTTTCAAAAATGCCTGTGGCCAAGGATAGACTTGGCGCACTGCAAGTATGCAAGCTAATTCAATGCGTTCGTGAACGCAACAAATCGCAGATTGACAAGCTCGTACAGTGCGGCATTCCCTATTTAGTCAATTATGGTGAGCCTTACGAAGGCGAGACAGCGCTTATTATAGCGGCTAAGGAGAACGACATCGAAATGATCAAGGTAAGGATCGAGCTTACCTTAGTGTACAGCTTTATTCTTTAATTTAAATAAGGCATCCTAAATAGTGTCTCGTGGAATTTACTCTTAGTAGCTGAGTCAGTGTTTTAATTGACAATTAAAAAATCGATCTCCAATCGGCCAGTTCCTCACCAAATCGATGGGCGCGCTGCCGGACTTCGGCGACCTGGGCGGCGTGACGCCGTCAATGCGAGCTGCCGAGCGCGGATTCGACGGCGCTTTGGCGGCACTGATCGAAGCCGGCGCCAATATGCGCGCCACTGATAAGGATGGGAAGAGTGAGTCAGATTTTTTTTTGTGTGTTCAGGCGACTTTTTTAATCGATAATTGCAGGCTAACTTCACACCCGACTTAGACCTTTACTGGATGACTGCATTGTCCGTACAGTTTAAGGCTTTAAAAGCCTAAAATTAAATTAAACTTCACACCCATGAAAATTCACACGCTTAAGTTACATATAATTACAACCACCTGGTGTCAGCGGACAATTATGATAGTTTTTTTACCATAAAATCATGCATTATATAGCTACGCTCGTAAATTTGTGCAGCGGGTAATACAAGCTACAAAAATTAAACCTTCGTCTTCAAAATGAAACTTGTTTCTCGATTTCAGCAAGGTCTGCCACTTAGATCTACATTTATACAATATAATAATAAACTTCAGGCGAAGTAATAGTAGCTAAATAATTTTTTTATAAATCGTTCACTATCGACGCTACATTTTTACGATTACCATTTTGACGAAAATGAATAATTTAATTTTCCACCGCTCTTGCTCGTCTATACTCATTGTGCACTAAGGTTCACATTAACACTAAAAAACGAAACATATGGAATCACAGTTTAACTTTACATATGTTTTTTAGCATGGCTCATAGTTAAGTAATAAATATAAATAAATAATAAATTTAGACACCCGACCTTTCGATCAGATGTGCAGCCCACGGCACAGCCGCAGCTAGTTGCGCGGCGCATCCGAGGGCTGTGTACAGCTGCTCAGTCCTGACGGGCTGGAGGGGCCGCAACACCCACCCTAAATTTACCCAGCTGAAACTGGTACCCAATCTCAGCTGGGTGGACTGAAGCAATGCGGGATTAAGTTCCTTGCTCAAGGGCACAAATTGTCTCCTAGGGCCGAGACTCGAACCCACGACCTTCCGGTCATTAGGCAGGCGCCCTAGCCACTAGGCTACAACTCCTCCAATGAAAATGAAAAGAAACTTAACAACGGACTATAAATAGAAATGATCTATAAATGACAGAATTAAAAGCAACCCGCCCGCAGGCATTCTATTCTACTGCCTGGAGCCCGACGAAGACCACGCCAAGTGCCTGGCTCTGGCGCTAGCTAACGACGCTGACGTCAATTGGCCAGCTAAAGACGGTCGGACGGCGTTCTTTGCCGCCTGTGAGTTGGCAGCGGATAATCCGACAGCCTGCAAACAATTGCTGGAAGCTGGGGCGTTGGCTGAAGTGGCTCAGGTTAAGGATTTTTTTACCTTTGACGGATAATCTGTAACTAACGTCAATTTCGAAATTTATGAGAATAATTAAATGTTTGAAAGCCGAATGTAGGGATAATTCATTGAGAAATTAATCCTTTATGGAATCCTTTAACTAAAAAAAATATTTGGTCTTCGTAGCTTCATAATAATGAAACTCCACTTTTGGTAGAATGAGGACAATCCAGCGACAAACTTAACATCATAAATAGTAAGGTTACTAGCTCTTCGGTGCCCCCCAGGGGGGCGCAGTTAGGCATTTTAAATCACTCATGTACTCAACGGAAATCTCCCTAAGCTGCTAGAAAATCTCTGCAGCAAAATTAAAGTCTCCCTAAAAGCCAAATATCCTTCCGTGTATTCAGAAAATATACTGAAAGTCTCCTTGAGCAATTAGCCAATTGCCCCGAGCAAATTGGACGGAATTGGATTGGGGATCTCTTATCTTATCTAATGATCTGGGACTCAAACCTTCAACAGGTGGGCACCCGTCGGACCGCTCTGATGGCCGCCTGCGCCAGCGGCTCCGACGAGGTGGTGCTCGAAGCGCTGCTCCGCGGCGCCGACCCGAACAGCTCCGACAGGCAGGGCTGCACGCCGGCGCATCACGCGGCTCGGGCCGGCCACCTCAACTGCCTGTTCCGCCTGTCCGCTTTTGGCGCCAATTTTGATAGCTACGACGCCAAGCAGAGCGGCCCAATCCATCTGGCTGCGGTGGGCGGGCACGCCACCTGCGTGAAATTCCTAGCTCAGCGGGGCGCCAATGCGAAGGCGAAAAATTTCGATGGTAAAACGCTGCGAGTGTTGGCGAAGGATGCCAAGGTGAGGAGTTGTAGAAATTTTAGCGGGACTCGAGCCCACGACCTTCCGGTCAGTAGGGAGACACTCTGAAGCCTCACTTTTTTACCAACAAAAAAATAATGTGAGCTTAAGAATTAACTATAATAAAAACTCTTCAAATCAAATTGAATTGATCTTCAAATCAGGTTATTTTAGGGTTAAGGTAACTTTTTGAGACTACGTAAGGGGATAAAATACGCATACCCTATGTAAAGATCTTTTTACCCACGGAGATACAAAGAGAACTATAAAATTACGGCAATTTTTAAAGCAATTCATACACACAGGTCTTAGTTTAGAGTGTCAAACTCAGGATTAAAAAAGTGTCGATTTGACTCGCAACAAGGCCCCTAATCCCGAGATGTTTTCAGTCCACCCAGCTGAGGTAATTTAAACAGTCAGACACCAACAACAGGCATCAAAGCGGAAAAGCCATCGAACTCCTAATTGCCTATTCAGGTCTCCAAAGCGTGCATGCGCGAAGTTCGTCGAGCTGAGAGGATGAGCGGCAAACCGCGCACAAAGAACAACGAACTCTGGGCGCTTACCCTCTACGATTGGACCCTGGCCCGGGGCGAGGAACTTCTTAACCGCCTAGCAACTGATTTTGATCCGGAATCAACTGGCCAAGTTGCTCGAGAAGATTTCGTCCAAGTGCTGGGCCTCATGGGCGCACCATGGACGCCGGATTGCGACAAGAAACTTGGACCGCTATTCGACAAAACTAAAAACGGTTCGTTCGATTACAAAGACTTTCTAACCGGTAGAAAGTACATCGGCAAGCTCTATCTGGCGTCAGCATTCGAACCGAAAAAGAAGCGAGGCAAAAAAGGCAAAGGCGGCGGTAAGCGCAAGAAGAAGGCCAAGTATCCGTTTGAGATCTGCGTGCTGCCTGACGAACAGGTGAGAGAATGCACTGCAGAAATCTACTGTGGAGCAGTTGCAACGACCCAATCAGAAGTCACAACAAGCAATGACATAATTTTGCGTGTAATTCATTCAGGTGATGAGACCAGCCAACGGAGCTCCACCAGTAATGTTTGTGCCGCGAGCAATCAGCCTGACGGACACAAAGCAGCATCAGGAGCACTGGGAAGAGCAGCAGTTGCGGCAAGACAAATACCAGTACCAGCTGCAGAAGCAAGCTGAACTATCCAGACCTCAGGCTAGTCGCAAACTGCAAGACGACTCAGCCTGGTACTCAACAAACCTGCCGAAGAGTTTCGTCAGTTTGAACGACTGCGCCAAGCACGGAGATTTGGAATCGATTAGGCTGGCGCTGCGCAAAGGCTACAGCACGGAGACGGCCGACAAGTTGAGCAAGACGCCGCTAATGGTGGCGGCTCACTATGGCAACATTGATGTGGCTAAGTTTCTGCTCAAAGCTGGGTAAGTACAGTTTTTTGCGGCATATCGTGTTTGTATTATAGCTCGTATATGGGTGCCATAATTATCTGGGGGCGAGTGGCTCGGCGGTCTAGCGCGTCTGCCTTGTGTGCCGCTGGTCCAGGTTCGACCCCGCTTTGTAGGTTTCGTGTGCAGGGTCCAAATTAATTTGGGGCCTTGTGCACGAACTGGTTGGGCAATGGGCCAGTTGTGAAATTTACGCCCATTAGGGTAACCCCCAAAGGCATAGAGAGTGTACAGTGCTGGAACTAACGCTTGTACACCCTATGTGAGTGCGTGACTGGAATTCCGTTGTGCACCGTGTGTGTGTGTCTATGCCTGCATACCGTATTTAATGTGACTGAACGCGCTTCAGGAGTCAGCGCAATGGACAGTCATGCCCCGTCGCTGCATGGTTGTGGGACAAAGTCGCTTGAAGCGTCAAGCCTACAGCCCTTACGATTTAGCTTTTTTAGCCATAATTATGTATATAAAATAAACGAATTCTCACTTCAAATGACAACAAAAGGGGCACCAAGCCTAAAGAAATCCACACAACCAACTCCGAAGAGACACAAAAGCTTTCGGCATTGAAAAAAACCCCAACAAGTGACAGGAAGATTATACAGTACGTACAATAGGAGTTTGTAAGTACATGTATATAAGTGCATGAATGATCTATAATGGCAAGACCAATGTGGAAAGCTTTTTACAAAAAATTGTTGACACTAAAAACTCCTTTGAACTTATGCAACTGGTGCAGTGCCGATGTCAAAGCACGCGACAATTTCAACTGGACGCCGCTGCACCACGCCTGCCACAGCGGCCAACTAGAAATGGCGGAGCTGTTACTGAAGCACGGTGCCCCGACTGAAGCTGTGGCCCTGAATGGTTCAACCCCTTTGCTGAGGGCGATTGAAACGGCCAATCTGCAACTGGTCGAACTGCTCTTGAAGTACGGAGCCAAAGCGTCGGTGGAGAACAAGATGGGTAAAACCATAATTTCTATTATATATAATATAAAGACCCAAATACAAATTTAGCTTAGTGGTAATGGCGTCTGCCTCATAACTGGATTGGTCGTGAGCTCGTGCCCCAACTCTCGGAGACAATTTGTGTATTTAAGCAAGGCTTTAGTCCACCAAGCTAATTCACATTAGATTGGGCACCAGTTTGAGCTGGGAAAAATGATGGAATGTCCCTCAAGTCTGTCAGGACTGAGCAGTGTGTACACAGCTCTCCGATACGCCCCGAATGACTATCTGTAGCTGTGTCGTGGTAGAAAGTCTGAAGGTGCTAAAGCTACTGGCGGGTCGCTTTCAATATCCCGAAATTTCACTTCCTCGAAAATCTAGCAATGTCGCTGCTATTTGAGTTTTCTAGGAAGTGAAATTTCGAGATAGTGAAAGACATTGCTAAATTTTTGAGGAAGGGAAATTTCGGGACAGTGATACCCCCCCCCCCCCCGATACTGGCAAAGGGGCGCGCCACATCTTCAGCAGCCAATCACGGGAGAGCAGGGGTCGGCGACCATACATGTACATGTAGCTTGATTTAACTTCAAAAAATAGTTTAACGAAATGTTTTCCTCCGTTCTAACAAAAATTTCGCCATTGAAGGCCAAATGATTCACGAGGTGGCTCAGAACTGGGGCGCACCCAAAGTGGCCGAGTTCATCAAAGCCAAGTTTCCAAAGATGACGGCAATCGATCCAAAGAAGAGAAAAACAGCCGGCGGTGCTAAACGAAAGGTGAGAAATTCTATAAATATAACAAATTGTCTCATACGGCTATTGTAGGCACTCAAAGCACGGGTTTAAAAAATAATCTAATTCTTGTATGGGCGCAATCTTGGGTAACACACATATACTGTACGTCGCTATTGGTTCAGTGCTGTCAAGTGGTAGTTATTTTTTAAATGCGACTTACCTTCGTGTGCAATTATTAGAAACGGCCAGGTGATTCTGGGAGAAGTTGCGCATGTATGATGCAATTAGGAAATAGTAAATTGTACTATCATTTTAATTAATTAAAACTATAATTACTAATATTCATTGAATTTATTTAATTTTGTAGTCAATTTCTATTAAAACAGCTCATTTAGAGTGGCTGTTTAGTAGGGTAATCACGAAATATGATGTAGGGGGCTGAAATGCTAGTTTAGAGTGCTACATTTAAACACAATACTATTAAACAAGTTAGGATGTGTTGACACAAATGGCGGCATAATTATTACTCGTATATTGCAGCGATATTTCTACTACAATACTGTCATCGTAGCTATAAAATAATCATGTAATAAACGTTAATGTTGCCACATTTTCAGCGATAAACTGCGTAATACAGTAAGAAAGAGTTTTTTGTAAACTTTTAAGCGTATATAGTAATGAGTAACGAGTTACTAACATTACTAACGTTATATAATTCAATGATTACTATTAAAGCAGAGTTGTTTGTTTCGTTTCTAGAGAAAATAACGAAAATAAATTTAGATAATTAAAAAAGTGTAACCAATTTTTACAGAATAAAAATGTTTATCCAATATTGGTCTTACACAGATTAGCTACATGCATTTGATGAACCTAACAAATTATATTAAACCTGACTGAAATGAATAAGATATCTAAAATTTTAAATAATAAATATTGGCTTTAATTTTTCAGGCCGCCAGCAGCAGCTCCGCGAAAACGAGCGCTACTGAAGTTTTAAATTGATATTTGAACTTTTAATTAAACAGATTTTTAACAAATTGTACTGTTCATTTGAATCGTTTCGATTTGCTTATAACTACTGTAAGTGCGCATTTACGAGCTTAATCGATAGCGTAAAACATGTTTTAAAATATTGTTTTCTTTGTTTTAATAAGTCAACGCCGTTAAAGAATTTTCTAAAAATTTTTAAAATTCGAAAGCTTTACACTTTAAATATTTTAATTTTTTCTTCTTATCTAGAGGATCTTATATAAATAAATTCTAAAACGCTACTGTTTAAGAGAGTAGTGTATTATTTTTCCTTTAACATGACAGGAAAATTGTTGAATTATATCAAATCAGTCTCGAAAAAAATAATTATTCTAAATACATAAATTGATTAATAGCGGACTTTATTATAAGTGACTTATTTAACTATAAAATTACGCTTGTCTCTAGAGCTGAAGTAAAGCAGCTGGGCAAATAACAAAAGCAACAAATATAATCACAAAATATGATTTTAATAATCAATACATTATTAGTCAATTCAATCAAATACATTTAGAATACTAGATCAGGCAATGTATTTCTATAATGGAATAAATGGTGGATTATGTACAAAATCGAAATAATTATTGGCAATTGAGAACAGGCATTCAATCTCCATAGAGACGTGTTAATACAGTTTAACTCTTTATACTTTTCTTTTTCTAGAAGACTAAAGTTAGCTCGGAGCCCAAAAGACAAAACAAACGCTCTAATTAATACATGAAAGCAACTGGTAGCACAAAGATTGGTCTGAAATGCTCTGCAATAATTAGTTAGTACTCAATTGCCAACAGTTATCTTAATAAAGCAGAAAAATCATTGACAAAATTTTACTTTTTCCATTGAAATAAATCCTTTTTTGTTTTCTAAAAGAATAATTCGTTATCAATTAAACGACGGATGATTTTGAAGTGTTTTCGCTTGTTGATCTGAAGCGACGCAAGGCCTATGATTCTTAGAAAGTAGGTCAAGTAAGTAGAAGTTAAATGGTGCTTAACTTGGCTAAAAGTTACAGTAAAATGTCAAGTTTTCGTTGTTACCAACTGACCCCAAAACAATCATTCCAACAGTTTGTGATGCACCGGATTCAAGCCGCGAAAATATTTCACAGTTTTCACTTTCAACTCAGCCGTGGCATCTTCGTCAACAATGAAAAATGCGTTATGGTGTTGTTGGAAAGCGGACACAGTCCACATGTGATTGATGCCGCATTCAATGGCTTTGTGCAGGGCCAAAGCTTTAGCCGATCCAGTGACCAGAATCATCACAGTGTCAGCGTCCATCACGGTGCCAACTCCCACTGTCAGGGCCTGAGTTGGCACCAGCGATTTGTCGTTGCCAAAGAAACGCGAATTGGCTTCGATTGTTTCCTAGAAAGAAAAGTGCAATTTAAATATAAAACACTTTATTTTATTTATTAATATTGTTAACCTTCCCCTGATGATCCTTCAGCAGTTAGTGGAAGCTCCCAGCCTCCCCTGATGATCCTTCAGCAGTCTGGGAGATCCCAACCTCTCCTGATTATCCTCTATCAGTCAGTGGGAGCTCCCAGCCTCCACTGATGATCCTTCATCAGTCAGTGGGAGCTCCCAGCCTCCCATGATGATCCTTCATCAGTCTGGGAGCTCCCAGCCTCCCATGATGATCCTTCATCAGTCAGTGGGAGATCCCAGCCTCCTCTGATGATCCTTCATCAGTCTGGGAGCTCCCAGCCTCCCCTGATGATCCTTCATCAGTCAGTGGGAGATCCCAGCCTCCTCTGATGATCCTTCATCAGTCAGTGGGAGATCCCAGCCTCCCATGATGATCCTTCAGCAGTCTGGGAGCTCCCAGCCTCCCATGATGATCCTTCATCAGTCAGTGGGAGATCCCAGCCTCCCCTGATGATCCTTCATCAGTCAGTGGGAGATCCCAGCCTCCTCTGATGATCCTTCATCAGTCAGTGGGAGATCCCAGCCTCCCATGATGATCCTTCAGCAGTCTGGGAGCTCCCAGCCTCCACTGATGATCCTTCATCAGTCAGTGGGAGCTCCCAGCCTCCTCTGATGATCCTTCATCAGTCAGTGGGAGATCCCAGCCTCCCCTGATGATCCTTCATCAGTCAGTGGGAGATCCCAGCCTCCCATGATGATCCTTCATCAGTCAGTGGGAGCTCCCAGCCTCCACTGATGATCCTTCATCAGTCAGTGGGAGATCCCAGCCTCCTCTGATGATCCTTCATCAGTCAGTGGGAGATCCCAGCCTCCCATGACGATCCTTCATCAGTCAGTGGGAGATCCCAGCCTCCCATGACGATCCTTCATCAGTCAGTGGGAGATCCCAGCCTCCACTGATGATCCTTCATCAGTCAGTGGGAGATCCCAGCCTCCCATGACGATCCTTCATCAGTCAGTGGGAGCTCCCAGCCTCCCATGATGATCCTTCATCAGTATGGGAGCTCCCAGCCTCCCCTGATGATCCTTCATCAGTCAGTGGGAGATCCCAGCCTCCTCTGATGATCCTTCATCAGTCAGTGGGAGATCCCAGCCTCCCATGATAATCCTTCAGCAGTCTGGGAGATCCCAACCTCTCCTGATTATCCTCTATCAGTCAGTGGGAGCTCCCAGCCTCCCCTGATGACCCCTCATCTGGAACCAGCAGGCTCACCTGGGCCAGAGTCTTAACCCTCGTCCTGGACGTCAAGGAACTGCCAGGCTCATTGAACGCAATATGCCCGTCAGGCCCAATCCCGCCAATAAACAGACGGATACCGCCAGCGTCCAATATTTTCTGCTCAAAAGCTTCGCATTCGGCAGTTAGATTTGTCGCATTGCCGTCCAATAGGTGCGCATTGACCGGGTCGATATCAATGTGATCAAAGAAATTGTGAAACATATAATAGTGATAGGACTCTTCGTGATCCCTAGGCAAATTCACGTATTCGTCCATGTTGAAAGTTTTGTCGTATTTAAAGCTTAACTGGCCGTCTTGATAATAGCGAATCAAACGGCGGTACATGCCGAGCGGCGTGCCGCCAGTCGGCAGGCCCAGGGTGAAGTATCGGCCAGGTCCGGGCGCGAAATCCGTAATGCGTTTCTTCACGTAGGCGGCCGCCCATTCGGCTACAGCGTCGCTGGTGTCGCAAATCACTAGGCGCATTGTCCGTCTGTCTCTATGGCTTTGTGTCAATCAAACTGATTCTTTTCGCAGGCAGTGTAAAAAATGACTAACTGAATTTGCTGAAAAACAAATATACATGTCTTTCAGATAAAAGCTAGCGTCTAAGATAAGAGCTGGTGTCTCTATGATAAGAGTGGGATGCCTCTTAGATAAGAGCTGGTGTCTCTATGATAAGAGTGGGATGCCTCTTAGATAAGAGCTGGTGTCTCTATGATAAGAGTGGGATGCCTCTTAGATAAGAGCTGGTGTCTCTATGATAAGAGTGGGATGCCTCTTAGATAAGAGCTGGTGTCTCTATGATAAGAGTGGGATGCCTCTTAGATAAGAGCTGGTGTCTCTATGATAAGAGTGGATGTCTCTTAGATAAGAGCTGGTGTCTCTATGATAAGAGTGGGATGTCTCTTAGATAAGAGCTGGATGTCTTCAAGCTAAGAGCTGGTGTCTCTATGATAAGAGTGGGATGCCTCTTAGATAAGAGCTGGTGTCTCTATGATAAGAGTGGGATGTCTCTTAGATAAGAGCTGGATGTCTTCAAGCTAAGAGCTGGTGTCTCTATGATAAGAGTGGGATGCCTCTTAGATAAGAGCTGGTGTCTCTATGATAAGAGTGGGATGCCTCTTAGATAAGAGCTGGTGTCTATGATAAGAGTGGGATGCCTCTTAGATAAGAGCTGGTGTCTCTATGATAAGAGTGGGATGTCTCTTAGATAAGAGCTGGATGTCTTCAAGCTAAGAGCTGGATGTCTTCAAGCTAAGAGCTGGTGTCTCTAAGATAAGAGCTGATGGCTCTCAGATAAGAGCTGCGAGTCACTAGGATAAGAGCTGTTTTGTCTAAGTATGGAAAAGGTGTCCTAGATAACGGGATCTCGTATGGAGCAGAAAGCACTCAATCAGAACATAATGTCTAAACATATGATTCTATCTTAATTTGCACAGGTCCTAAAGTTTGGCTGGCAACGCCTTTTTGGTAACAAATTTAGTTATAAAGAAAGTAACTTAACAAACGTGTCAAAAAATTTATTAATTAATATTATAGAATAGAAAAGATTAGAACAAAATTGTAGCAGAAAACCGCAAAACAAACGTACTTTTCGTGCTCATAAAAGTCGACAAAACGTGAGACCGGTTAAGGAACTGTTTTGGTAGAAAAATGACTTTATAAAGGCATAATTTATTACTAATCATGATACATATATTAGAAGCAAATTAATTCACCATATTAATTTGAACAGAAAACTGACATAAATGATTTTTATTAAGAACTAAAGAAGGGAAATTTCACATACATACTAACAGTAGTAGATTACGATCCTAAAAGAAATTAGCCTTACTCAGAGCTACAAATGCCAAAAAAGTCTTACTGCAACGCTTCCTGGATAAGTGTTATGGTGTCACCTTTTAGCAGGATTCTACCAATATGCTTACGACCGCGACTCTTCAAATGAACTTCTTCAGCGTCGTCCATGACGATGTTCATAAACTCGTCGAAGCCCAGTATGCGGCCTTCAATACGAACATTTACCTGTTCGTAGAGCCACACCTGGACGCGGGCTTGGCTCTGCAGGAAACGGAAAATTAACGATATGGGCAGAACCTGGGTCTTCTGAACTCGCTGTGGTCGGTAGGCCATGACTGCTGAAATTGCAGCAAAGTTTTAACTTACAGAATTTATTTTTTTAGTATAATAAAATATTCTATTATTAGATAGAAAGCTGACATTGCAGCACCAAAAAAGAACTAAAATATCAACTGAAATAAGAAATAAGGTCTTCTACATAAGGAGGGGGTTCCTAAAACTAGGAGAAACAACAACTAGGAAAATAAGGACACCACAAGCACCATGTTTTTAGGCCTTTTTGAAAGCAAACCTGGAAAAATACTTTTTTATATAATATTAGGCCTAACTCCAAGTCTCAATGTCTCAATATCTGCAATTTTATATATTTTACTCTAATGTTCTATATGTATAGCAGATACTATAATGACTATCATAATAATATCTGTGATATGTATCAATTTTTTCCAAATAATTTAATGTACTTTAACTTTGTAATATCCTTATTGGAGCCAATGGGGGTTTTTGCGGACAGCGTCCGGTGCAGAAGGAAAAAGTTAATGCATGCCAGTGTGCAAAAGGATGAGCATCTGCATGGAAATTGGACGTTGCACTATGTTTAACGTTAATTCTAACATAACACTAACCAGACTTGCCTGCGTGGCTGCGCAGAAGCTTATAAAACTATGGCACACTTGTGTATTCGAAATCAAGCGTCCACAACTTTATAAAATTGGCTCCAATAGGGTATAATATAAACTTTTATATCAATCTGCTTTTTGAAACTGTTTTTACTTGATGGAGGTCTGATCTAAGGCACTTGCACCCTTTGTCTACACAAATTTGATGTACTAGATACAATTAATATAACATTACTATATTAGTTTATTTACAAAAATAATGTATCACTATAATATATGCAATTTTGGTATAGAAAACCTTGAGTACAATTCATTTCTCAACATTTCAAGAGTACAAATGGTTTGAGAATAGTTGTTGGAAAGATTAGTTACTTTAGATATCACAATCACAAGATGACTATTATTCAGTTTTTTGTACAATAGAGATAGTATAGCAAATTGGCTCTGTGAATCACATTTTAAAATTCAACCTAGGAAGCTTTTTTGCATTTAAACATTTTGTGCAATAGTTTAGCAAATTTTTTTATTTTGGGATAGACAAAATTATCCTGACCTTTTAAATTCCATCCTAAAATTGGGGGCAGGATAAGAAATTGCACCTTAAAACCCATATATCCTCAACAGTTGGCCAATCTAGCCAACTGATTTGGTGGTTGACCAAGGTAAGTCACAAAATCAGCTATGCAAGTTGCAAAATTGGTGATATAAGTCACAAAATCAGCTATGCCATAGTCAGGTAGATGGCCTTTTTGGGGAAAAATTCCCGCACACACAAAGGGTCTTGGCACACATTGGTACACAAGCACGGCGCACACGAAGGGTCTTGGCTCATATTAGTGCACAACCTGGTGCAAAATTGTCAATATAATTGGCAAATTAGCACTGTAAGTTGCAAAAAAGGGTAAAAATATAGCTAATTTGTAAATATTTTAAGGAGATTGCAAGCAAAAACAATAGCAAGTAGGAAGATATAGAGAAGAAATGGTTTGTGGGACCTTTTTTTGGTCCTTTGAACTTTGACCCAAAGTAAGTCACAAATTTTTACAAAGTTGGTACATGGATAGCACATAGATGGTGCACATATTGTCCCCATAAAATTTATTCCCGTGCATACTGTGCCACCTTCCTGACTATGGCAGCTATGTAAGTTGCAAAATTTGTAATATAAGTCATAAAATTGGCAATGCAATTTACAAAATTTGCAATTTAAATTGCAAATTAGGTAAAAATTGGGGAGGTAAGTTGCAAAATTGGGGGGGGGGAAGTTGTAAGATTGAAAATGTAAATATAAAAATTTGAAAATGCAAATAAAACATAGCAAAGAGAGCAATGTATAGGTGATAAGGTCCTGCAAACCAAATTTTTTTCTGAAGTTAGTTATACACTTTGTTTAGTGGCCGTGTCTATAATGCAAAAGCTTAAAGACATGGCAGCCATGTTTGCAAGTTCTGACTAGGACCATATTTATAGACATGGCCACTGTGTTTATAATATTGGAGCTTCTCTAAATTGTCTCTAATGTCTAATTGTCCATGTTAATAAGCTCCAACATCACATTAGACATGGCCGCTGTGTCTGTAAACTAAGTACATAATCAAAATGGCCACCATATCTTTAATTTAAGCTGTCACACTATAGACATAGCCGCCATGTCTTTAAGCTGCCACATTATTAACATAGCCGCTGTGCCAATATAAGACTCTGTTCCTTATATTGTCATGCTACAAACAATTTTTTAAACTTTGAATGCCATAGTGACAAACAAAGGATGGTTAGGTGTACAATGGAAATTTCTGTCATATACCAAGATTGGCTGTTATACACATTGTACATCATTGATTTTTGCAAGTGCTCTTTGTCGTACATGTCACACATGTAGGCCTACCCTAGATGCCAGATGCACCAAATGGTATTGGTAAGAGTCAAAAGACCTAGGACTAAACAGTTACGCAAGTACATAGGCCTAATTGTAATTCCAGCAGCATGCATGCAGGATATATATATGCTTAAGAAATGAGGGGATAAGTTGCAAAAATGAAGGGGTAAGTCGCAAAATGGAGAAGAATTGGAAAGATTCAGACAAAAAGTAGCACTGGCCGACCAAATTTTTAAAGTTGCGCACATATGGTTGTACAACAGGCAAAATTTGAAATTTGCCTTCCATCATACACAGGAATCCTTTTGCCCTATGGTTAGAAAGCCTTTTGTCTGATTGATTTTAGTTTACTTCAACGTTTTTTCATTTAATATTTCTGGTTAAATATTGATCTAATGGCCATTATTTGAACCGATTAATTTGTTACAATGAGCAGAAAAAATTTGCCGGTACAATTTGATTGGTGGATGACGAAATGTCTCTGCATTTTGTTATTTTTGGATACTTCGTCATTCTTCGTAACGTAGCAATATTATTCTTGGTCATTTCGTCATCTTAGATGACGAACTGGCAGATGACGATCTGACCAGCACCCTAAATAGCCAGTATCGTCTGGCTTATTTTTGCATTTGAATCACTAAAGCAAAGAAGCATTAGTCTATCAAGTACCTTTAAAAGCAAAAGTAAATAGTGTTTAAAATTATTATTATAAAAATAAAAATAAAATATAAATATTATTTTCACAACAAACTATTATGTTTTGTTATATAGAGTTTACAAAGAAACATTTTACCGTTTTTTAAATTAAACTTTTCTCGAGATTCTAAGTTTTTCTGACTTTAAATTCTTCATAGGACAAATAGTTTGCTTGCTTAAGTTTAGATTAATAGCCAAGCTTTTTCACTTGTGAAAACTAGGAGAAAATTTTTAATCTCATTTCAAGGCTAAAGTCTTTTGCTTTGAAATTCATATATCGATATGTTCGTTTTTAATTAATTTTTCATGTATGTATGCAACAGTCTGTCAGTCAATAGGGTAGCTAAAGCATTTTCAAACAAAAAAAGTAATTTATTTATATTTTTTTACTAATTTAGACTCTTAAAAATTGCTCGAAAAATAATTATTTTTTGAAATTTTTTGCAAATGGATCTTTAAAATGGCACCCCACATGTAAATGTTTTCCCAACATACTTACTATGTTAAATACAAAAAGTGTCCTTTTCAGTTGGATCAGTGGCGTAGCTAGACACAATTTAAAGCAGAAGAAAGTGTTTGTAATTGTTTTGTATCATGTAAGTTGCAAAATTGAGAAGAATTGGGAAAGTGGTCCATAGGACCTTTGTTTTGGTCTTTCAAAATTTATCCCCTGGTAAGTCACAAATTTTGTGACCCCCAGAAGGAAATCCTGGCTACACCCCTGTTATCCCCCCATTAAAAATTCCAAGCTATGCCACTGAGTTGGATATTTTTGCATAAAAAACTGAACAGAGCTGATTTTGGCTAAATAAAACCTTTTTATTGTGATTCTTTCTTTAACTTACCATAGGCTACACTAAAGTTAATTATTTTGATATCCCACACTTATAGGCCTACTTATAGTCCAGTAAGGAAGTCTTGCATGGCACTCACAGAATGCTAAGTTGTACAAATATTTTTTGCACAAGTATTTATTTTCAAATGTACAAGTCAAAAATTTGGTTGGCCAATTCAACTTGGTTGAAACAAAATTTGTGACTTGGGCAAAAGTTTGGAGGACTAAAAAAAGTCCCACAAACCACTTTCTGCCAATATCTTCCTACTTGCTATGTTTTTTAGTATTCTCCTCCAAATTTTTCTCACAATGGACCACAGGCGCAAAACAATAATACAAAGTATAAAGTATACTTTCTTCACATAAAAAATCAAGCAAAATAGATAAGAAGCTTAAATTATGCATTTAGATTTGTTAATCATCTATAGCTTTTTGAAAAAAATGAGTTTTGGAAGAAGTATTGCAAGTATAGTATTGACAATACTGAAAATTGGGTATTGGACTTCAATGTATCGGCTGATACTTTTTTCAGAGAAGGTATCAGAGTATTGCTTTCAACTGCTTTCAACTTTTTTGAGTATTGTGCCCAACACTGGTTATTTGTATAAACTAAAATTATAGAAGTAGTATATGATACATGTATGTGCAAAAAAGGAAAATGTGCAAGTTGCAATTTAGATAAGGCCTATTTCAAATGTCTCTAGCTGCACTATCTTAGCCATTAGTACCCTATTGCAGCCAAAGGTCCAAAATGTGCCAGACTCCTTAACAATCAGCCAAAAAAATATGCCAGATCACATAGGAAAGTGTGCCAACCCCAAAAGAAGGTCATTCAGTTGATTTCAGTGATAAACCCCCAAAAGAGCCTTTGGGAATCTGGGTGACCACAGAAGTTGAAAAATAAGGCACAAGATATAGCCACTGTAAACACTAGTACATTAGCAAGGCACCACACCATAGATGGTCCATATTTTGAATTTGCTCTAGATCTGGAAAAATGACCCTTGGCTGCAATGGGGCACTAGCATTAATAACAAATCCTAGATGTCATTGATATCCATCCATGGTCATTTAATTTTGATTAAATTTGAATCCTTAGATTCCTTAAGACTGAATGGAAATTTATAGGGATGCAACTATAATAATCTAAAGAATTGACTCTATATAGTCCCTACTCTATCAAAATATTAGGTTATGCAGAGTACATGGCAACTCAAATAAGTAGATATGTCAATTGTCTATTGGCCAGTTTAGCCACTTGCACATTGTCCTGTTACATTGAAAAAATGATGTGACTTCAACCTACAAGTTGGCAAAGCCACAATGTCCATAAATCAATGAAAATTCAGAATTTTTCAGCAGCATTCAACTATTGTATACAAAATTCTTATCAATATATATGGATCTAGGTCTAAAACCCAAGTTTGCAATTTCTGTCCCAAAGGCTTTCCTTGCTGCAGACAAAAACTAAACAAAGTTATGGAGTTTTGGAGCTTCCAGCAAAGCATATAAAAAGCAGTTGCACCCAGCAAGAAGTGATGGCAGGAGCTTAAAATTAGCTTAGTCCTCTCCTCTTAAGCCTATGGCTTTGGGTTTTACACCATTGCAAGCCTTTAAAATGAGAATTTCACTAGGGACTTCTATCCTTGATTTTATCTTGGCTGTTGGATATTTTGCCAAGTTTTAAGCTGAATTCTCTCTGCTGTAAGTCTTTGGATGTTTTGCTGACAATTGGTTCTTTAGCATTGCAATATTGTGGCCTTTATTTACATAGTCACTTATGTTGCATTTAATCATTACTATTTCAAGCATTACAAGTATTATAACTATATATACAGCTATAAAATTGCCACATAGGGGATAATTGTTTTATGCATAGTTGCACTTGTGGTGGTGATTATGAATTTGGACTAGCTCCAGCAATTGTTCGACTTGTGCCATCTGTTTAAACTCAGCTTCAACCCTTAAAGATTAATCATCTGTGTTCTGAAAGGAGTCCAATTTAGTCCAGGAGAGAAGACTATTTTCAGGGGCTTTAGACTAACAACAACAACAAATATTAAAAAAAGAAAAATATGCAGAATATTATAATTTCATATTAATTATTTGCCACTGACATAATGTTTATTTATAAATTGATTTCTTATTCTAATTTAGTAACTAAGTATTTCTAAATTCTCCAACTTTCAAAATCCATGGGGGTACCCAGTTGTAACTTGGTACTCAGTTAACTGGTTAAATGGCACTAGTACTGCCTAATTCGTTTCTATAATCGTTTCTAACCACCACTTGGTCCCTCTGATTATTTCAAGCCATGGATCGACAAGCCAAAATTGACAGGCTCAAATCCCAAGCGGAGTCTGTACGCATTGGCGGTAAAGGTTCCGCTCGTCGCAAGAAGAAGATTGTGCACAAAAATACTGGGACAGACGAGCGCAAGGTGACAACTACGCTTAAGAAACTGGGTGTCAGCGCTATTCCAGGCATCGAAGAGGTCAATATGTTTTGGGACAATGGCGAGATCATTCACTT
Organism: Macrostomum cliftonense; assembly: GCA_950096795.1. Classification (NCBI taxonomy): domain Eukaryota; kingdom Metazoa; phylum Platyhelminthes; family Macrostomidae; genus Macrostomum; species Macrostomum cliftonense. Next base: position 301,858 of record CATNEM010000162.1, read on the forward strand.
CAACAATCCGAAAGTGCAGGCGTCGCTTCAGGCCAATACCTTTGCTATTACTGGCCAATCGGAGACCAAAAGCATAACTGAGATGTTGCCCAATGTGTGGAATCAAATGGGACCAGAAAATTTTGCCAGCTTAAAGAAAATGGCCACCAGTTTTAGTAAGCAAAATGTATTTTATCTATGAAATCAAATGTCATCATGAAGTACAAAAGCTTTCTAGAATCATTTCTAGAATCAAGTTCAAGCTTTCCATGTGTTAATTAATACGCTTCTCTAAAACGAATTATGCAACCCAGACGCTACTTACCTTGTTCAACTTGAAGTCTCCTTTGAAAACTATTTTCAAATAAATGAATTAGGTTGCTTGATCCGCACTGTATCGTTAAGTAAACAACAATTCACTATCCTAACATTTTAGTTTATAATTAAATTATAGACTAAAAGGTCTTGATTTCACGACTACGACCGTACAGTGTATGCTCAAATCTTGCATGCTAGATTTTAAATCTGCACTAGGTTTGGGGGCTGGAACCATTACCCTTTTCATTGGGGAATGCTTCAATAAGCTTAGCATTACTAAACCCTAGTTTAAAAAAACTATATACTACTACTACTACTACTACTACACTGAACCGTCTTATCATTTTTCTTCATTAAAAACGTTTTTACATTGCCAGGCCCAGGCGCCAAAGCTGGCGAAAGCGGTGCCGACAGCAAAACCGAAGCAGATGCTACTGCCAGCCATAAAGATGACGACGAAGTGCCCGAGCTTACAGAGAATTTTGACGAGCAGTCTAAAACTGAGTAGCCTGCTGAACAAATAAAGCTGTGACCATTGGTTATTTATTGATTTCAGGATCAATCTGCTTTTTTTCAAAACAGTTTAAATGATCTTTTGTGTCGTGAAAAAACAATAAGTTAGTTTTTTCATTCTTTACTTTTATTGTATTCGGGTAAATGATTATAAAATGAAGATCTAATCTACCTTAAAATCGCATTATTCAGCAATTAAACTGACGCCTTGTCTAAGTAACATCTATCTGTTTTATAGATGCAGCTAAACCCACAATTTTTTAATTCTGTCGCCTTCCATAAGATTTTTCACTTTTCAGCTAATTTAATTTTGGGTTTAACGTTTTTTTCTATCTATCAGCCATTTTTCTGTAAAGCCTGGTTATTTAAAATCAAAAGATACATTCATTATACGAGTGCATATCGTATCAAAAATTGTCTGCCCTATACGTGTATCTTCTTTCACAAACCTTAAATAAAGTTGCATGCTCATCTGCACTGGTGTTTTTTTACTTTTAACCATGAATTTATGTATTATTTAGTTTGAATGCAAGCTGCACTGTCTGTTGTCAATCCGGCGTTAATTATATTTTTCTAATTGCTTATTTCGTTTTTAACCCTGCGTTTTATGGCTCATGCAGTCGCCTGTCATTCAATTACCAGTAGCTACCTACGATCAATTAACTTATATTTTTGGTCTCATCTATTTTACAGGCTTTTCTTAAATCGCAACAAACTAAATTATTGCTACATTAGTAGTTCAAATGCATATAGCTTTAAGATGAATAAACTCTCCCATCAAAGAAATCCCTGTTTTTTAGTAAATTGTCATCTTTGTGCCTGAATTATCGACACCGTTAATGTTTGAATAAAAGAAATATACGAAGAGAAGTAAGCTCTTGCGTGGTCGTTGTTGAGAATTAATTGAGGAAGTAGACCTAAACTTATGCTGTTTTTGGCTACTACCTTAATAATTCTTTTAGTTAAACTGGTCAATCATACATGTAAATCTTCGGATTGCGCAATCAAATCACCCAGACACCCACACTACGATTGAATATACATTGTAGATAGTGTATATTGTAGTATACATACATGAGTATACATTGGCATTGGGGATGTCACAGCCAGCTTTCATTGCACTATTGGTTCCTAACAATTTGAAAAGATACGGCATCTGATTGGCCGCACCGAGATATTTTTATTGAAACAACACCACAAACCGGAGACAACGGAGCGTCGGTTAGGAACACTGATAAGCGGTAAGGCCAAAAGGGTGAGAGGCCGAAAGGATGCGTTAGATCTTACCAGAGTCACCTTCTTGTGCACAACTTCGCTTACATCACAATTATTATTCCAAAAGATAAGCAGCAACGTCATGCTAAAAATTAAAAAAAAACTATGCAGATAAACAAACTACATAACCAAAACTTTTCTTGCTATTGTACTGCTTGTCGCTTTTTCCATTTGCTTTAAATAAAAATATACAAAAATGCAAATATAAACTTTAAATTAAAAAACACTTGTACACGTTTTCATCCTTTGCCTGTTTAAATCTACAAAGTTTGTGATTTTTCATCGAACTGTTCAGATATTGCATTTTGCTTAATAAGCCACTTATTGTTGTAAATTTTCCATTCCAAATGAAACAGCTTAAGCCTATCATTATTTAATTTTTTGTTTTATTATTGTGTATCCCTAGCCTTCATTTTAAATCGCTGGTAGTTGCAAAATCAAATCAGTATTTGAATAAGAAAAAATTTTGTAGCCTTAACATTAAGATTTATTTCATAAAAATAATTTATAATTTGCCAACAGATTTACTTTGAAACAGGTACTTAATTTATCTATTCAGAATTTATGCAAGGCCTAGGCTACTAGGCTATTTAAACTGTATAACTAGGCTGTAAATTAAACTAATTACCAGTGATGGGCACTAGCGCTGCTAAATTTGACTTCCACTAAAGCGCCGCTAAGATTTTTTAGCGCCGCTTATTCTGCTAAACTGAAATTATGGTTAGCACGCGCTATGAAAGTGCCGCTATTTTTTTCCAAACTTCGCTAATTGAGCTAAATTCTTTTTTGCCTGCAAAACGAAATGAAATCAAAAGATTATAGTTTAAAAAGTAAAAATTAAGGGCATTAAAATAACAAGTACATAAAATACGTATTAAAAACATTTAATTTTTTTTAGAAAATGCACTAGTACCATATTACCAGACTAGAATCTCTTTTCTATAATGTCTCACTTCTAGTTTTCACTTATATCATTTTTAGTATTAAATTGATATACCGACATTGACTCATTAGTGTGTAGTGAGTAGTAAATAGTCAAGACTGAGTACTGAAGAAAGTAGACAAACTAACAGGGAGGGCTCTAATTAGCTAATTAGTTCTGTTTCTGATGATTCACTTGTAAACTACAATTGTCAATGAAATCAATAATCGTTGTGTTAACTCTTTGGATTCAGTTATCTTTATTCTAATGCTCATAGTATCCTCATCATTTATGTATATGCCTTTTATTTTTGTTTTGTGCAACAAAAATATCACTGTTACGCCATATACAACTTTGTTTTATGAACTGTTTATAATGACTATAAGTGTATAACAAATTTCAATTGATTCAATTTACACAATTGTTTTTTTGCAAAAAATGCACCAAAAATTTATTTTAGTAACTGTTTATTTAATTTTTTAATTTAGCGCATTTCAAAATTAGCAGCGCTAATTACGCTAAATTCAAATCAGAAAAGCGCCTGCTATTTAGCGATTGCTTAATTTTTCATTGAACTAGTTAGCAACAGCGCTATTTAGTGGCTCTAAAAATAAATTTAGCAGTGCCCATCACTGCTAATGCAATATTTATATAAATTAAGGTCCAATGACAAACTTTGATTAAAAATCAATGTCTATTCTTCTTCTTTGTTTAATTTTTCTTAAGAAATGATTTATTTTTTATGGATACTTTTTTAATTTTTGAGAAAAATTGTCTATTCTATGTTATAAAAGAACATAGAATATCCTTAGTGCAAAAATATATGTTAAATATGGATATATCTATGGACAAAACTAAAGAAAGGATAGGAAAAGAAAACATACATGCACAACACCCAGCCCATAGTCAGGAAAGTGTCAAGTGCACGCCGGAATGGATTTTTAGAGAAAGTATTGGTGTACGACAATGTATGCCAATTTTTAAAACCCTTGGCCTTAATATGAAATTTGTGCTATACCAAAAATGTTTTTAACCCAATTAATTAATAATAAATTGCTAGTTAGGCCTAATTGGCATAAAATATATGGGTAGTTGTGTTCGACTGTTTATTGTCTAGGTTCGCTCAGCCACATCTACGGAATGGACAAGACCAACAAACAGGCATCGTGACTCAAAATAGCTGATGTAAGTTGCAAACTTGCTGATGTAAGTTGCAAAATGGAGAAGAATTGGGAAGCTTTAGGTGAAATTGAAATTGGTGAAATTTTTGGCCAACTAAGTCACAAATTTTTCCACTGACAAGCTATGTCACACTTACACTGAATAATGTTGCACTTTTTGTCAGAAACAATGTCGCACTTACACTGAACAATGTTGCACTGGCCTGGTAAGATTCATGAGGTTGTGCATGCATGAAAGAAAAGGTAAAAGGGACTAAAAAGGCAAGATAATTTCATTCTTTCCTTGTTAAGAATCATGGCTAGATATCCTATAGTACCAACAATTATTATTTCTATCAGGGACTTAAGCTTGATCTTTGCAACTTGAATCCCTTGGCCTCAATGTCTATACTAAATGCAATTATGGCCAAAAATAATGCTTTAAACTAATGATCTACTAGTTAGTAATGTATCAATTGCTAGCCAATAAATATTGCTTGAACTTTAGAGGCTGGCCACCTGCCCCTGATATAATACCTGATGCAAGTTAATCTTATCTATTAATAGGCAGTGCATGCCAATGTGGATGCCTAGCAGCAATGTGTAAATAATATCTAAGTAGCATGCAACTGATCCATAGACACTGATTGCCATTTTAATAGAACTTATTTAGTCATTGATTTGTTTAAACTATTGTTTTAAAAAATAAATTAAATGTGTATAACTAAAGGATTTATAAAAACTTTTTCCTTCTGTTTGTACTATAATATTTTGGAAAAAATAAAATTCCTTCTTTTCCAAAATTTAAAATTTGGTACTGACTTACTAACTAAGTAACTATTGTTTGAAGACTCTATTTGCCAGGGTTCATAACTGTAGAATATAAAATATTCGCGCTAGCTGAAATAGGTTCTAATTGATAGAATTTGTATTGGCAACAAAATATTTTTACCCAATTTAATTTCTTTAATTCTATCACTTTTAATTTCCAATATAGATAACTTAAATTACTGGCAAGAAAACACACAACTAGTATTGAAAGAGTAAGTTTCCACTAATCCAATTCTTATTCACATTAAACTAAATAAATATTTGGCTTTCTTCTTGGCACATGATCACACTTAAATTAAAGAATGGATTAAAATAGTAGCAGCAAATGTGTACCAGATAGTACCCTTTAAAACAAAAGTGTACCATAATGTGTACTTTTTTGCCAGGCTTTTCAGCATTACCAAAATAATAAAAATTAACTAAAGAGACGAAGAAGTATATTGCAAGCTAAACCAAAAAACCCTTAAATCGGCTTACCAAAAAGGAAACAAAGAACATAGACCCTACTAAAATTTTGTTCCTAACAGAAAGATACCAAAATGAATATTGAAAATAAAATAGCAAGATAAGCTTGACATAAAAAATTAAACTTTCAGATGTTGGGACTAGTGATAAAAACATTGTCTGGAAGAGGAAAGCACAAAAAGTTACCATAACAAGGAGTAAAATTTATTAGAAATGTTTGTATAATTTTATCCCATTAGTGGATTTATTAACAGAGCTAAAAAGTGGTTTTCTAATGACAATTAAACAGTTTTTGCATTGATATCCAATCACTTCTAAGCTGTCTTTAATTTTTTTGCTAATGTTAATGGACTTTTTTCTACATTTGTTTTTAATTAAAGCAAGATTAAATTGTAAAGGGAATTACCATTAATGAAGAAATATTTTAACTACATGCAACTTAAAAAATTGCAGATATCAACTCACTGGCAGTGGCAGGGACTCATTAAAAAAAGCAATTATTAAGTGACATATTTTGGTCAAACAAAAAATCGGCAAATCAATGTCAAAAATTGCTAACTCTGTTCAAGAAAGTGATGCTATTGCTGCTAAAAAGCAGCAGCAGCAGCAGCAGCAAAGTAAGAAGCTGTTGCCAAATGGTGGCAGCGGAGATTCCGCACTGCCAAAATTAAACGGGAGCAGCAATTGTTTGGCTATGAATGGCAGCGGTAGTACTGTGGAACCAGTTGGTAATGTTGGCCAAATTCGCGTACTCCGAGCCACTAGCCAGCTGCGCGAATTGCACACTCTATTGAGAGATCGCAACACTAGCCGCTCGGATTTTGTATTCTACGCTGACAGGTTGATTCGATTAGTAGTTGAGGAGGCGTTGAATTGTCTGCCTTACGAGCCTTTGTCTGTTGTGACGCCCGGTGGTCATCAGTATGACGGCCTGCGCTACACACGCGGCAATTGCGGTGTTAGCGTTATGCGTTCGGGAGAAGCTATGGAGAAGGGCCTGCGCGATTGTTGCAGGGCTATCCGCATTGGAAAGGTGAGAATTGAAATATAGTTTGAGACTAGTGATTGTTGTTTTCTGAAGATAGGGTGTCAGAAAGTTGGGGGCTCCTAAATATCCACAGAGTATCAATTTATTGCGCCAGTTTAAATGTGCCCTCCGTCAGAAATCTGCCAGTTTAACTGTTCTCCGAAATAAACAAGTGTGGCCAACAATGTGTGAAATAAAATAAACTCGCAGGTGTTAATTCAGTCGGACGATGAGCATACGGACGCATCGGCTCAGCACGCCGAGCCTGAGCCGGTGTACGTCAAACTACCGCCTGGCATACAGCAACGCCGCGTACTGCTGATGTACCCCGTGCTAGGGGATGGCAGAGTAGCGGCCAAAGCCTTGCAGCTATTAGTGCAAGAGTACCAAATACCGGAGAGTAGTATATTTCTACTAAATTTGTTTTCTACGAAACGCGGCGTGGACGCCGTATTGTCGGCCTACCCCGGCGTCACCGTGCTGACGTCGGAGTTGCACGACCTGGTGCCGTATCATTTCTGCGCCAAATATTTCGGCACCGATTGATATCAATAGGTTTACACACTTCGATTAGTGCATGCTAAACAAAGTTCCGGATTGGTTTTTTTTATTGTAAGGATATGGCAATAACAATGGCATTGAAAAAACCAATACTCATCATTTTAATATTTTTTGTCTATGATATTTTTTAGCCTACTTTTAGTAGTAAGTCATTCATCCATTCATTCACAGTGCCGCATTACTAACAATTTCTTTATTTTTTTAGAAGGCTTTAAATACTGATGTCGCTCTCGTATGGCTTGGCTGGTTTTTTTATCGTTTTATTTATTTAGGTAATATCAAGGTTTCAGGGTTCTTATTGATAATTTACTCATTTTATATTTAACTTAATTAGTGCCACATTTTAAGTACATAGACGGGTATTTGGTCCACCAGCTGAGCTTAAAAAAACAACAGCACATTGCGCTACAGTTATTTTCATGCATTTTTACTCACAGTAGTTCGTTTGATAACTGTCTTGAAGACAAAAAAAATTTGGTTTGATTGCGTTTGGTAATAATAAAAATCTATTTTTGTGCAGTAATGCGATGCAAAATATTATAAAATCTAGATCAATACAAGTGGATGTTTAACTTTCACTAGTGAATTTGTTGCAGTTTTTCTGTTGCTTGAATTTTATTTTCTTGTTTTCTGCTGACTACCTACTGTCGAGAAAAAAGACACTGTGCTGAATTCGTAAATTTGATATCCAATAATTTGAATCCGCGCGCATTTGATGTTTCAGTTAATTAAATTTGTTAAAGTTTTGTTGATTTTTTGGCGATCGAATAAATTTTGTATTTCATCGTTGCCTAGTGACCCAATAATGATTTTTTTATTTGCGTGTTTTGAACAAGTCCTCAACTTAGGGTTTTATCATTATTAAGTGAGTTCAGCATGTGTACAATTGCGTACCCTCAGTGTCATGATTGGTCATTTATTACCTTATTGTGATTTTTTGTGCAGTTCAAATTTAGGTTGAAATTACATGCCTGTTTGCATGAATTGATTTTTAACACAAGCGGTTCTGTGCTTGTCTTTGATTAGAAAATGTTTTCCTTGTTTTTTTATTTTACTTCTCTATAATTTAGTTCAGTTTGATCCCGCCTAAAACAGACTGTCTGTCAGTTTGATCCCACCTAAAACAGGCTGTCTGTCAGTTTGATCCCGCCTAAAACAGGCTGTCTGTCAGTTTGATCCCACCTAAAACAGACTGTCTGTCAGTTTGATCCCACCTAAAACAGACTGTCTGTCAGTTTGATCCCGCCTAAAACAGACTGTCTGTCAGTTTGATCCCGCCTAAAACAGGCTGTCTGTCAGTTTGATCCCGCCTAAAACAGGCTGTCTGTCAGTTTGATCCCACCTAAAACAGACTGTCTGTCAGTTTGATCCCACCTAAAACAGACTGTCTGTCAGTTTGTTCTTAGATTCTGTTGCTCACTAAGTCAGTTACTTTTCAGCTTCCCCACCTACTGGCGCAGCTATTTCTGCATAACTAATAAATCCCACAGCGAAGCCCCAAGCCAGTCATGACCGCTAGTCGAGATCGCACCAACGAATTTCAATCCGTGGTGCAGTTGATGCGCGGTCGTCTTGGCAACGGAACAGTTGGTACGTCAGCGGCGTCGGCATCCGCAGCAGCTTCTAATGACGCGAAAGGTCACGCGGCTGTGAAAGCCCATCTGCATCAGCGCAGCCAGTTCAACCAGCTGGCTAGACGAGTTGGCGCCGATTTGAAAAACACCTGCGCCAAGGTGGAAAAATTGGCTCTGTTAGCGAAACGGCAGAGTCTATTTGATGACAGGGTGCCGGAGATTCAGGAGCTCACCTATATTGTTCGCCAGGATTTGAATGCGCTTAATCAGGCTATTGGATCATTGCAGGTGAATTTTGCGGGCTCTAGGGATTCTTACGCTGCTTATCTGTAAAATGAATAATGTTGATTTTTTCCTAGGCTGAGAATATTTTACCGATGTGATGCTATTCCAGTAAAATTTGGAATGTAAAAAAGTGCCAAAATTGGCTTGCTTCTGTTTCTCAAGGTTTTGGTGTAGTGAATTTGAATTTTTTTCAGCTGTTAAGTGTTCTTATTAATTTTTTTTGTATTTCTTCATATTTTGTGTATTTCTGTCATTTTGTCTGCCCGTCTGTCTGGCTGTCTGTCTTGTCTGACTGTCTTATCCGTCTGCCTGTCTGTCTGTCTGTCTCTCTGTCTATCTATCTGTTTGTCTTATCTGTCTGTCTTATCTGTCTTTCTGCCTGTCTTTCTGACTGTCTTATCTGTCTGTCTGTCTATCTGTCTGTCTGTCTTATCTGTCTGTATGTCTCTCTGTCTGCCTGCGTGTCTGACTGTGTTATCTGTCTGTATCTGTCTGTCTGTGTCTGTCTGCCTGCGTCTGTGTCTGTGTATCTGTCTGTCTGTCTCTCCATTTCTATATATTTCTAAATGTATTTTGGTGTTTCTTTTTATGCGCTAATTTTTCCTCAAACGCTTCTCACCCAGGAGGTCTCCAGACGCGGCCAAAGTCATTTCCAACAGCAGCAGCACCAGCAGTCTCGCACGCATAGCAACTCAGTTGTCTTAGCCTTGCAAACTCAGCTAGCCAACATGTCGGACAGATTTCGCGATGTATTAGAAACTCGCACTGAAACATTGAAACAAAATGCTGCTCGGCGGGAACAGTTTTCCTCTTCATCAAGCACTGTTGAATTGCTTGCTAAACCGTCGCTATTGGCTGAGGATGATCAAATGCATCGGACTAATTCGGAAGTGAGCATTGACATGTCCGGCGCGGAGTCTAACTGGCGCAGGTTTGTTAATGTTAATCTTTTGCTGAAGAGCAGCTTTCTTTGTTAAATAAGCTATTTTGTTTGTAGGCAGCAAGGATTTTTCTGTTCAAATTTTTTTATCGTTCAATTTTCGTGTACACAGTACATATATTTCCTACCCTATTGCCTATAATGTACATTCTCTCCGACACCCTAATGTACGCGCAGACTGAACTAACCTTTCCGCTACAATGTACGCATGTTCTAACCCCAATGTACATGCCCTTTAAGTCAAGCCTCTCTCACCCCCAATGTGCAAGCACGGGACGAAACCCTTACCCTACCCCGCCCCACTCCAAACGCACACGCAGACAACAGCAGGCGCTACTCGATCAAAACGAAGACTATCTAAATAGTCGCGCAGACACAATGCGCAACATCGAACAGACCATGGTTGACCTTGGCCAGATATTTCAACAATTAGCCACAATTGTCCGCGAACAAGACGAAATGGTGCAACGAATCGACGCCAGCGTAGACCAGACGGCCATGAATGTCGAAGGAGCGCACGCCGAGTTGTTGAAATTCTTTAAAACTGTCTCTTCAAATAGGCGCCTAATGCTGAAGGTGTTCGGCGTACTAATTGTTTTCTTTGTGATCTTTGTTGTTTTCTTGTCCTGAAAAAAACGTAGCTGTGTGCAGCCTATTTTTTTTGCTTACCTACAGCCCTGCTAAATGTCATTGCTGGTTTCTTGGTGTTTGAAAACAATGATTGTTTAATTTTATGCTTTCATACAAAAATATTGCTGTTTTGCCATTAGTCTAGTTTAACAGCAAGTAAGATACGAAAATGTAAACGATCGTAATTTTTCGTCCTATTAACTTAGACTCTGAACCAGTTATTTTCGTGTACTAAAATACTCATAGGGATTATTCTTATTATTTTTCTATTTAGGATACCCCTACGCACTTTCTGTGGCTTGGGATTTCCTCTCATTGGTATTCTACCGCTTGGGTTTCTCCTCATTGGTATTCTGCCGCTTTGGATTCCCCTCATTGGTATTCTACCGCTTGGGATTCCCCTCCAGTGGTATTCTACCGCTTGGGTTTCTCCTCATTGGTATTCTGCCGCTTTGGATTCCCCTCATTGGTATTCTACCGCTTGGGATTCCCCTCCAGTGGTATTCTACCGCTTGGGTTTCCCATCCATTTCTATTCTACGTCTTGGGATTCCCCTCATTGGTATTCTACGGATTGGGGCTTGAGATTCCCCTCATTGGTATTCTAAGGCTTGGGTTTCCCCTCCGTTGGTATTCTACCGCTTGGGATTTCCCTCATTGGTATTCTACGGCTTGGGATTCCCCTCCGTTGGTATTCTACCGCTTGGGATTTCCCTCATTGGTATTCTACGGCTTGGGATTTCCCTCATTGGTATTCTACGGCTTGGGATTCGGTAGTTTACGGGCTGGGATGTCCTATTAGGTAATATAGTTTAGGGATTCGTCTTATTAGAATTCTATGGCATGGGATTTCCCTAATTGGCATTACGGTTTGGGATTCCATTTTTTATCCTTTAGGTTCCCATAATAAGACTATTACACCTACTTGGAACTTTTGTATTTAACTTGCACACAGAGACCTTATCTACTTTCAAAAGTAGTTTTCAACAAACACATATGTGAAAAATAATTGCTAACTACTTAATTGGTGAAAGTTGGATGTATAGTATTATAATTATTGTTAATTTTATAAAAAAGACCTTCAATACGCATCTTTCACACTGCCAAATTTCTGTGTGAATAACGTCTTCAATTAAGGTGAATTGTTTAATTAGCCATTCTTGTGAACTTTCGGTTTCACCATAGCAGATCTTAAACCCAAGTTTATCATATTGCTTTAAAACACAACTTTTGGCTCTCTCGTGCGTGCATAGCTCTGTTGATCGTTTATTTTATTTTAGATGTATCTTTTTTCCCGCTTAACAGTGAATACAGTAATTGTATTGCAGTATGGTGTACTAACCATCACGCTTGCTTGGTTTGTTTTCTTTGTGTCTCAAAAACGCTGGATGATAATGTACGGTAAAATATTGCTAGCTTGTGCGATGCAGTGTGTAAAACTATGCATAAATATCTATTATATTGTAAGACATGAGTTTGGATAAATCAGAACGTAAAGGTTGGAGCGCAGTGGCTCCAGTATATTTAAAACTGCTAGCAAATGGGGTGGGTGCACCACCCCCCAATCACGCCACTCTGACTAGCGCGTACGCACGCAGGCGCCCACCACCCCTAGCCACTCAGCGCTCCGCACCACTCACACTACTTTCCCCCTAGAAGCAGACAACAGTTTGCGAGTCAAGCAAAGTCCGCCATGTAAAAGTCAGGCGGCCGCCGCTCCCTCGCCGAGCGACGCGGTGCTTCGGCCGGCTCCGTCCGTGGTGCCTCGGCTGGCTCAGGCGGCTGCTCGTCGGGCCCCTCGTCAGCAACCAGCTCGGGCCAAACGGCAACCGCATCGCCGCCGGTGTCCGCCACCGGGCTGGCCGGTCGCGCGGCTTCCGCGGCAGGCAGCTCCAGCGACAGTCGCCGTTGCACGCAGCACCGAAGCCGGTCGTGATGCACCACCAGCTCGCGTCGGCGCCCGGCCTGGTCCTTGATGCGGTAGTTGACCTCGCCCAGGCGCTTCAGGACCCGGTAAGGCCCCTTCCACTTGTCGCTCAGGCACCGCGTCTGGCCGCGCTTGACAACGGAGTCGCGCAGCATCACGAGCTGTCCGACCGCGAAAGGCTCGAACCTCGCACCTTGATTGGCCAGCCGGTTCCTCGCCGCTTGCGCGTCCCGCAGCCGCCCGTGCACCGCGTCGAAGGCGCACTGCAGGTTCTCCTGCGTCCGCTGCAGGAACTCGTGGGGGCCGCCGTCGGCCGCCGGTTGATCGCCGTCCATCAGCCAGCTGTCCAGCGCCAGCCGCGGCGGCCAGCCGTGCAGAACCTGGTACGGACTGAAGCCGGTGGTGCTGTGCACGGACGTGTTGTACGCCCACGTGACGAAGGGCAGCTTGCGGTCCCAATCCTGCTGGCTCTCCGACACGACCGTGGCCAGCATCTCGCCCAGCGTCCGGTTGCCGCGCTCGACGACGCCGTTACCGCTCGGATGGAAGGGCGACGTGCGGGTCTTCTCGACGCCCAGCTGCTCGCAGAGCCGTTTGAAGACGTCGCTTTCGAACTGGCGGCCCTGGTCGCTGTGCAGAATCTGCGGGGCCCCGTGCCGCAGGACGACGGCCTTAAGCAGCGCATCCGCGACCGTGACTGCGTCGATTGCTGCCAGCGCCACCGTCTCCATCCACTTCGAGAATGTGTCGCACATGCTGAGGATGTAGGCGTTGCCGTCGGTCGTTCGCGGGAGCGGCCCTTTTATGTCGATCTGCACCAGCTGCCACGGTGCTGTCGGCTGGCACGTCGGCTGCAGCGGCGCTCGCTGTGGCTTAGTGGGACTCTTTTTGGCGAGGCAGACAGCGCAGCTGGCCACCCAATTCTCAACGTCGCGTCGCAGCTCCGGCCACCAGCAGCGCTCCGTCAGTCTCGCCAGCGTTCTGTCTACGCCCTGGTGTCCGCTCTGATCGCTGGAGTGCGCCTGCTGTAGGGAGTGCGGCCTCAGCCGGCCGGGGATGACAGGCTTGCCGTGGAATTGCAAGACGCCCGCTGCGCTCACCGACGCTCCGCCGAGCAGCACTCGGACACGGTCTGCCCAAGTGTCTGACAGGCTCTCGACTCCGGCCGCCAGCGCCTCGAAAACCTTGCTCAGCAGCGGGTCGTGCCGCTGCTCCTCGCGCAGGTTGTCGCCGTCCCAGCGGGGCTGCAGGCGCGTGCCGGCCACCCAGCTGAGCGCATCAGGCACCACGTTGTCGCGTCCCGGCCGGTACCTCAGGGCGAACGAAAACTGCTGCAGCGTCGACAGCCAGCGCGCCAGCCTGCCCTCCGGGTCCTTGGTTGCCAGCAAGCCCTGCAGAGGCCGGTGGTCGGAGTAGACGGTGAAGCTCGGCACACTCAGCAGGTACGTCCTGAAGTGCTTAAGGCTCCAAACCAGCGCCAGCAGCTCCCGGTCTGTCGCCGAATAGTTGCGCTCCGCCTTGCTGAGCGTGCGCGACGCGAACGCCACCGGCAACTCGGCGTCTCCGTGCACCTGGCTGAGCACCGCGCCGACGGCGTACTGGCTGCTGTCGCAGCTCAGGACGAACTGCTTGGTGAAGTCGGGCAGCCGCAGCACAGGAGCTGCGGTCAGCTTGGTCTTCAGCTCGTCGAAAGCCCTTTCGCAGTCGCTGTTCCACCTGAAGCTCTTGGCCGTCTGGCTGGCGTCGTGAAGCACTCTTGTGGTCTGGCTGAAGCCCACAATGAAGCGCCGATAGAAGCCCAGCATGCCGAGGAATCGCTTCACTTCTTCCGCCGTCGTTGGACTCGGCATTCTGCGGATGGCGTCGACCTTGCTGAGGTCCGGTGCGATGCCCTGCGCGCTGACCAGATGCCCGAGGTACAGCACCTGACGGTGGGCGAACACGCTCTTCGCCCTGTGCAGCTTCAGTCCCGCGCTTCGTAGCCGCTGAAAAACCTGCTCGAGACGCACCAGATGCTCTTCGAAAGACCGGCTGAACACAATGATGTCGTCGATGTAGGTGAGGACCGTCTCCCAGGACAGCCCAGACATCACGAGCTCCATGAGCCTCTGGAACGTCGCCGGGGCGTTGCACATCCCGAAGCCCATCTTGCGGAACTGCATCAGGCCGCGCGTGGAATAGAACGCCGTCTTCGGCCGATCCTCCTCGGCAACCTCGACCTGGTGGTAGCCCTGCCGGCAATCGATGGTGGAGAACCAGGAGCAACCGACCAGCGCGTCCATGGCCTGCTGCAGGTGCGGGAGCGGATAGGCGTCCTTGACGGTGCAGGCATTCAACTGCCGCCAGTCCGTGCAAAGCCGGATATCGCCGTTCTTCTTGCGCACCACCAGCAGGTTGCTGGCCCAGGGCGACGTCGACGGCTCGATAATGCCGCTGTCCAGCATCTGGCCGATCTTCCTGTCCACCTGATCGCGCACTGAGAGGGGCAGCCGCCGCTGGACCTGCCTGTGCGGCCGCGCTCCAGGCTCTAGCTCAATCCGGTGCTGCAGCAGCTCCGTTGTGCCCAGGTCATACTCGTGCCTGGCGAACAGGTCCTCGTTGCGCTCCAGCAGCTCGCGAAGCCTCTCTGCGTCCGTCTCTGACAGCTCCGGGTCGATGTTCCAGCCGCGGGGAGCCTCCTGCAAGTCATCGCTCTTACCCTCGGCCATCGCGCCCTCGAATGTCCCGACGGCCTTGTTAGCGTACAGCAGCACGGGTTCCTCGGCCAGGTTGCACATCTTCACTGGGATCCGACCATCGTCCGAGATCGTCAGCACGCGAGCCGGCAGAAGCGCCGTAGACGACACGAAGTCTTCACAGGGCTCGAATACTCCCTGCTCTCGGCTGGAGTCCACCTTGAGCCACACGACCTTCTCACTCCGTGCAGGCAGCTCCGTGTTGACCGCCACGCGAGCCACCAGAATACTCGGCACCAGGCGGCAACCCGCCTGAAGCCGCTCGCTGCTGAAGGCCACCGCCTCCGCGTCGAACCGGACGACGCCCTCCGTCAAGTCTATAGTCACGGCCTGTGACACTCTGCTGATAAAGTCCATGCCGATGATCAGGCTGGGCTGGATGCCGTCAACCACGGTGAAGCTGTGCGACGCGCGGATCTTAGTACCAATCGCGACCTCCGCCGTCGTTCTGCCGAGGCAGCGCAGCCGCGTGCCGTCGACGGAGATTGGCATTGAGCCACCGTCGTTGGACTTGGAGTCGATCCGGCAGGCAAGACGGTCGAAGAGCGACTTGTCCATCAGCGAAATTTGCGCTCCGGTGTCGAGCAGGGCGGGCGCGGAGTGTCTGCCTAGCTGCACCGGTACGAAGATCGACGGCGCTGCACTTTGGGCCCCTGCTGCAGGGGTCGGCGCTGGCCCTAGGCTGCCGACCCTCAGCAGTTTCCCTGCGGCTGTCCAGCTGGTGTCGGGCACACCGCCGCGGTATGTCCCTTGCCTGAGCACCGACTGCAGCGAGCACCTGCCGTTCTCGGGCACCGCCTCGCGATGTGGCCGGCTTCGCCGCAGCTGAAGCACTTGATGGGGCTCCTCCGCCTCCCATCCCTGCCAGCTGAACCCGAGCGCACGCCGGCCGCTAGCTGCTGAACCTGCTGCTCCAACTGGCTAATCCGACTGTCATCAGCACTCACCGCAGCAGACGTAGCGGCTGTTGGTTGGCTCAACATCTCGAGACACGCGGCGCAGTCGATCAGGACTGTCAGCGAACACGTGTCCGCGTCCTTTTCTTTCAGCAGAGCGTCCCGCACAGCTGCTGGGAGGAGGCGCAACAGACGAAATTTGACGTCTCTCTCCCTGATGGAAACAGCATCGTCAGGCCGGGCACGGAGGTGCAGCAGCTTGAGGTGGTAGGCCAGTTCCCTCAGGGACTCATTCGGCCGTCGCTTGCGCTCCTCAAATTCCTCAAATCTCCTCGTGTTATTCTTCAAAGTTCGCCTAAGCCGCTTAGGCTATTGCTGAAGTGCTCGATTAGCTCTTGTTTCAGCGCTGCGTAGCTCTCCTTCTTGGCGTCAGGAAGCTCCCATACGAAGATCTGCGCTTCTCCAGTCAGCAACAGCTTCAGCTTCTTCGCCTTCTTCTTGTCGTCCCATTCGCTGTCGGCGAAGTCCTCAAACGTGCTGAGCCATATTCTAACATTGGAATCACCGCTGAACTTTTGTGGCAATAATGAGGTTTGCTCTTGCTTAGTCATGCTGAGACCGCTGCCACCAGTGTAAGACATGAGTTTGGATAAATCAGAACGTAAAGGTTGGAGCGCAGTGGCTCCAGTATATTTAAAACTGCTAGCAAATGGGGTGGGTGCACCACCCCCCAATCACGCCACTCTGACTAGCGCGTACGCACGCAGGCGCCCACCACCCCTAGCCACTCAGCGCTCCGCACCACTCACAATATTATATACACGTGCATATACAGAGATTCATTTGCCTTTTTTCGACTTCATAGTTTTTTTCTGACTTAGTCTTGCTTATTACTTTTTTATGTTTATCGCTTAGTCTAAAGTTAAAAAAACAAGTAAATAAAATTGATATCCTACATTTTCCCAGTTCAAAGTGGTTCCCATGATCTCAGCACTGCCTTGCTCAAAGGCAAAAATTCTCTTCGATAGCTGGGGGTTCGAACCAATGACCTTCCGGTCAGAAGTCAGAAGCCCTAACCTATAGCTTAAAACTTATAGTTAAAAGCACAGAAAAACCACTTTGATAATTAACCCGGTTTTAAATATTTTTACTACTTTTTGGTCAGTAGCAAGTAAGGAATGTGCAGATACTTTTCGTAAGGACGAACAAATAAAATGATAGGGCAGATCGAATTAAACAATACGAAATCGAGCGTAAAATAAGATAAGACGTTAAATAGACGTTAAATAGATTAAAACTTAAATTTTTCCAATGAACAAGATAAGGAGAGTATAGTTTGTTTAATAATTCTAAAACTACTATAATTAATTTATGACAGATTTAAATCGGCCCAGACAACCTAATAGTTTCAGCATAATGTCCGCCTCAGCAATTTACATACTAGACAGCAAAGGCAAGGTGTTAATTAGTCGCAATTATCGCGGCGATATTTGCATGTCGGTTATTGAGAAATTTATGCCTTTGCTAATGGACCGCGAGGAGGAAGGCTCAGTACAACCAGTTCTACCCTGCGAGGACGTTTATTTCATGTACATCAAGCACAGCAATGTGTACATTGTGGCCACCACTAAGAAGAATGCTAATGCCGGTTTAGTGTTCTCCTTTCTGTACAAAGTGGCCGATATTTTTGTTGAGTACTTTAAGGTGAAGATTGTTTTCTTAACATCTTAACATTTTCTTTTGTTCAAAGACATGTAACCCTTTTAAAATCGCCTTGTAGCCGAAAGATTTCCCATTTTTTAACCCCTGTATCCATCTGCATAACAACCTTTTTCCTCTTTACCCACTGACAAATCAATCCTGTACCACTAAGCTCAAAATTGTACCTTTACCCTACGAAGAACCAGCACCTGATCTTTGAAGAATCACTTATGAATTCACTGGTGAATTGCTTCTCTACCTACTTATGAAGCATCCCTGTACTCATTGATAAATCACCCCTGTAATAATTGAATAATCACCCTCGTAAACATGTACATTCAGCTGTTCTCTCAAAGAATCTACTTCGAATCTAAACATGCTGAAAAAAACTATTATTTTAAAGGATCTCGAGGAGGAGAGCATCCGCGACAATTTTGTCATCATCTACGAACTGCTAGACGAAGTGATGGACTTCGGATTTCCGCAGACAACGGACACTCGAATTCTGCAAGAGTTCATCACGCAGGAGAGTCACAAACTCGAGGTTGCGCCGAAACTGCCGCCAGCTGTCACCAACGCCGTCTCTTGGCGCTCCGAAGGCGTCAAATATCGTAAAAACGAAGTCTTCCTCGACGTTATTGAAAGCGTCAATTTGATGGTTAGCGCTAGTGGCAACGTTCTTCGCAGCGAGATTGTCGGCTGCATCAAAATGCGAGACTATCTGAGCGGCATGCCCGAGCTGAGGCTCGGACTCAACGATCGAGTGCTGTTTGAGTCTACCGGAAGTGAGTTATTTACTGAAATGGTCCTTAAAAGGGCCGTTTTAATATATTATTCAGTTAACCTATCTGAAATCTTTTATACCAAATTTCTCAGGAGGCAAGAGCAAGTCAGTGGAATTGGAGGACGTGAAATTTCACCAATGCGTCAGGCTTTCTCGTTTTGAGAACGATCGAACTATCTCGTTTATACCGCCAGATGGCGAGTTTGAACTCATGTCCTACCGGCTCAATACCCACGTGAGTTTTAATTTGTATTCTCGCAAATCGCCTTCTTACGGTAACGTGACGCATCAGTAAAAATTAAACCATTTTTTTATTTTTCATTTTGAAACAAAACAGGTAAAGCCGCTGATCTGGGTGGAGTCTGTTATTGAGAGGCACGCACACAGCCGAGTTGAATACATGATCAAGGTATATTATTTAGTTTCCCTTTGTTAATTAATAAGATAATTGGCTGATTGCCAATAATTGATTGAAACTTTTTCCCCAGGCCAAAAGTCAGTTCAAGCAGCGAAGCACGGCTAACAATGTCGACATTATTATACCGGTGCCGCAGGACGTTGATTCGCCTAAATTCAAGGTTGGGTCCTTCTAGCTATTTTACACTTTCATTTCGATTTTTATCCTACACCCTTGCTGGCCCATCCCAGTCATATTAAGCAATAACCTCAAACCCACGGAACTCTCATTTCAGGTTTATCTTAACTACCCACCCCACTCCAATTGTACACTTATCTCAACTACCCACTCCACTCCAATTGTACCCTTATCTCAACTACACACCCCACTCCAATTGTACCCTTATCTTAACTACACACCCCACTCCAATTGTACCCTTATCTTAACTACACACCCCACTCCAATTGTACCCTTATCTTAACTACACACCCCACTCCAATTGTACACTCATCTTAACTACCCACCCCACTCTAATTGTACACTCATCTTACTACCCACCCCACTCCAATTGTACACTCATCTTAACTACCCACCCCACTCCAATTGTACACTCATCTTAACTACCCACCCCACTCCAATAGTACACTCATCTTAACTACCCACCCCACTCCAATTGTACACTCATCTTAACTACCCACCCCACTCCAATTGTACACTCATCTTAACTACCCACCCCACTCCAATTGTACACTCATCTTAACTACCCACCCCACTCCAATTGTACACTCACCAGACAACAGTAGGCAGCTGCCGCTACCAGCCGGAGAGCAGCACAGTAGTATGGAGCATCAAATCGTTCCCAGGCGGCAAGGAGTACCTAATGCGGGCCCATTTCGGCCTGCCAACAGTTGAAACCGAAGAGTCTGAGGGTAGGCCGCCTATAGCGGTTAAGTTTGAAATTCCTTATTTCACCGTGTCTGGAATTCAGGTAAGTCCAGCTAGCTTACTTGCTTAATAATATTAGCGTTATTTGAAAGACTTGATATTTGTTTATTCATCTCAACAATCCAGGTCCGGTATCTAAAGATCATTGAAAGGAGCGGCTATCAAGCCCTGCCATGGGTTCGCTACATCACCCAAAATGGTGACTACCAACTGAGAACGCAGTGATGCTGATTGCGTTGCGCTGCCTGCCGCTCTATTTACTTAATTGGTCGTTAAGTTTTAGTTGTTCTTGGTTACTTATGGATGTCCGTTTTTTTAGAATAAACGCTGTATGCTTCTTGATTATAAGTTCTGAATACTTTTAAGATATATTAAAATATTTATAGTTATAAATTGTCTTATGTTAAGCGCTGTGGTCGTACTACTGTATTTTATTTTGTTTTAGTTTTATAGCTGCATTAAAAGCTAGCTAATTTAGTAAAAGTCTTATATAGTTTTTAAATTGAAGAAATTAAGAGTATAATGTATTTTATATGCAATATTCCTATCTAATTATTTATTACCTCAATTTAATATTACTAATTTTATAATTTGCTTAAGGCGGTGTTATTTTGCTTTGCTTAGGGATTGTATTTTGATCTTTGAGGCACTTAATTATTATGTTTATTGTGTCTTCTATGAGTTTAAAATATTCCGATTATTTAATATTCTGCTGCTCCTTCGAGAATCCAGGTGTGACCACATTTTCTTGTTAATTACACGCACAAATGATTGTCTGCTCCTGTCACGTTTAATCTTGTATGTACTGCTTTCTTGCACATTGCACTTGTTATTGTGCACTGCATGAGCACAGGTTGTGCTTTTGCTAGCTATTATCATTATTACACATTATTATTGAGGTAATTAAGGTTGCTTTCCATTGTCGTCCAGTGAAAAACTGAAAACGGACCAAAATGTTTGTACCTGTAATACTATACAGTAAATACTAGCGTTATGTAAGGTATTCTTAATTTATTCCGGGTTTTATTTTAGTGAATAATTAAAATTGACTCTTCCCTTAGGTTAGGCTGTTTGACCCTAATCCTAAAACTTATCTTCTAATCCCTTATTTTATTTCTACTGGTGAGACTCCATTCAGGTTGATACCCCAGTTAAATTGTGCTAGTCATTGACTATTTGATCCAATTGTACATGGCCCTTGTACGTAGCTCTCTGTCCCTGGCGGTGGGTAGGTGTTTAATCGATTGTATAGTCAACCCCTTCACTTTTCTAACCAAATTTTTCTACCCCCTGCTCTTCATTTTACTGCCTTACTGCTCTCTCCCTTCTTGGGTGAGGGTGTGCTAGTGTTTAGTTAGCGCTATCGATTTTTTATTGTGCCGACCCTCAACCAAACCCACCTGCTTATAGAACAAACTTATTTCTGCCTAATTTAATTGCCGAGTTTTTAACCCTCTGTACTTTTAGCCTTTATTTATTGGGTATTTAGTCGTTTTTCTCTTGCAATTCCGTAGCTAAAAAAATAAAACCGTGACAAAGATTTGACCATGTCATGTTCATTCCAATTGTCTTTGTTAAGTTTGCTACGCGTATGATTACTGGCTGTTGCAATATAGCCCTACTAATATTAGCAAAATAGCGTCGGAAATTTTTTGCTTTAAATTTACTGTGTTTTCTTCATTTGCATTAATTAGTTTATTACAAATGAATAAATTAACGATAACATCAATAAG
Source organism: Macrostomum cliftonense (assembly GCA_950096795.1). Lineage (NCBI taxonomy): Eukaryota > Metazoa > Platyhelminthes > Macrostomidae > Macrostomum > Macrostomum cliftonense. The sequence continues at coordinate 323,455 of CATNEM010000162.1, forward strand.
TGCTGTGCCATCTGTTGCGTTCCATAATCCAGAGCCATATATACAATATTTATATTATAAATATACAGAAATATACTGACACTAACAGCACATTTGATAAATGAATGGATTTATGAAATTTGTATTGCAAAATAATTGGCTTATGATATATTATTTACTACTACGTTTTTTACTTTTGTTTGGGCAGTAAAATTACTGAATTATTATGTCTATTAACCATAGACAATATAATTGATGCTTAAGTGGATGTTCTTTAATCTCGTGGCTGGAAAGTATAAGAGTAACAACTGCCTCTTTTACTCCTGACTATTTTGCATTGAGCTCATTATTAAGTAAATTCTTAAGAGAATGCTTGGATCTGACCAAATCAGAGGCAACAATATTTTCATCGGCTGGTTATCATTGTTGGTTATTAGCACAGCTTTGGTATCGGAAATTTCTGCTCAAGATCAGCTAGTTGATGAGGCTTATGGTAATACTTGCTTGAAACTTTGTTTTATTGAATAATAACAACAAATCCTATCTTGGAACTGTATGCAGCAGTATTGCAAAGTTGTATTCTACGAGAAAGAAAAAATCGATAGCCTGTAAATTGACACTGTCAAATCGCAGACTTCGGCCCTAACTACAAAGGCTGCTTCGAAGACAACGAATCGAGCCCTGACATGGGCGCCGATCGCACCAGGATAAGCGAATTGACCCTATTAAAGTGCACCAACTGGTGCAAGAGCCGGGGCACCCAGTACATGGGTGTGCAAGACGGCGACACTTGCTCGTGCAGCGACAACTACGGCAAATACGGTATGGGCGCCGATTTTGACTGCGCTGCTCCGTGCGAAGGCAACGTCAAAGAGCGTTGCGGCGGAATCAATCACAATGCTGTCTACAGTCTGTAGCTTGTGTTCAACTATTTCTTAGAATTAGCAAACTGAATTAGACTGATGAATCCATAGGGCAGTAACTATTTTAAACCGTGCATTACATATTTTTGTTTAGTAAGATAATTTAGTCACTTCTTTTTGTGTAGCATGCTTTCTTACTTTATATACACTATGATAGAATGCCTTAATCAAATAATAAAAAGTGAAAGTTGCAGCAAATAAGCTTCTTATAGGAGTAGTTTTTAATTTTTTTTAAACATTGTTGTGGACTATCTTATGTATTTATTTACCATATTTATATAACTTAATTTTGGAACAGACTAGCGATCAGCTGACCTCTTACATTTTTTATCTCCTAAAGAAATAAAATCAATAAAAATTTGCATATGAATTTGTGTAAAATGAGTCGAACAAATATTATCTCACTTTCGCATGTACTTGCAATCAGTCATCAAAAAACTTCCTATCCTTAAATGTACATTAAATTTACAAATGTACAGTGTTCAGGCTGTATCCCTGCATGCATTCCTACTCGATCATGTACATTGATGTACATTTAGTCTTTTATCTACTTTAACTAAACCTTACTGATAATCTATAAGCCAAAAGTACGATTAAAAATGCAACAATTTAACATTCCGCTAGAAATCTTAAAACGTTCCTAAAGGAAATGCAATTTAATGTACAGCAATATAAATTTCAGAAAGTATGAATTAAATTTTTATTGTCTAATAGCTAATTAATGCTAATGCCAAAAGCGATGTAAGGTTTTCTTCAAAGGCAACCGGATAACAAGTTATTAACCAGTTGATCAAAAGTTGTCCTTGAGTTTTCTTTTACTCATTTCCTCGCTATAATTTTGCAGTTATTGCTCTGAATCCGATAAAGTATCGTTAGCTATTTGCATGTAAATCCTAAACAGGCAGCTATTATATCGTTAAAAAAACAGAAAGTCTGTCCAGATCAGCTGACTTTCTCAAAATGCGCACTAAATCAACTTTCTTGTTGGGTGTGATTTCAGTGTGGAAAAAAATATTTATGGAGCAAAGCGTGATGTCAAATTTATAAATAGAAAATAGCGCCTTTCGAAGTGCTAAAACAAATTGAGCTGTTCATTTTATATTAGCTGGCTGGTTATCTAGATCTCAACTAATGTTAACATGTTTTTTTGGGCTTATGGTTGATAAGATATTGCTTGAATTCTGAAGCTTTCCAGTTTGTGCTATCTACTTCGTCAATTTATAATTAGGCTTGAATTTCGTATCTACATTGTATTTATCGTGCTGATTTGCCACTAGAAAAAAATCATTTAAATCTAAGTCGACTTTACAGCAGAAGGCATTTTAACGGGATGAAACCAATTACGAGCGTACGAGCTAAATCCGGCAAAATAAGGAATTTAAGTGAGGTAATGCATGGTTTTTGCAGGTTGTGTTAACTCTCATGAATACAAACCTAAAAAGCAATGTATTCGCTTCTTCTTAATCGTTTTAGTAGGTACATTTTAATTTTGCACGCAAAAATTCTCGCAACTTTCGGAGCACCAAAACTTGAAAAGACGGACTTCTGAAAGTCACATTTAATTTGTGAACCAAAAATTCATCAAGCCTGAAAGATATACATGTACTGTAAAGAGTGCATGATATTTAAGTTTTAGACAATACCAAGTTTTGGCTAGCTTAAAGTAACCTTATTGGAGGTACTTCACCTAAATTTCTGCTTCTTTGCGGAAAATTTTCTCTTAATAGACGAAAAAATTATGTCATGCACTTTAAAACTCGTGAAAAAATCATATGACCTGACATGTCAATCTTCAGAAGGCGAGACCCGTGCGAGAACACTAAGGTCAGAAAATTTTAGTTAGTCATTTTGACAGTTAAGAATAACCTTCAAAAATGCAGATTCATGCGCTTGAGGCTTTTAAAATGGAGCGATTATTTCTCAAAATGGCAGCAAAAAACTCTTTTTTTTAAGAAGCCTGCGTACCAAGCAGGGCCTAACAGAAGATATCTGTCAAGCAAAGTTACAGCATTCTTAGTCTGTCAGTCTCTACTGGAAACGCTAGGCGTCTAGCGGGAAACACGTAGCAAAGTGCATGGCCAATGAAATGCGTTTTGATAGCTACAAAAATATCTTTTTTTTGGATAACCGCCCTCCCTGTGCTCAAAAAGGTCATACAATTTAATCTGTTGCCTTTCGATATCGCACTAATGCACCAAGCCCAACAAAAAAATAGCAACTAGATAACTAATAAACAGAAAAACAGCAACTTTTAACGAACGGCTCCCTTGCGAAAACGAAATTAGCAAACACTGAACTATAACTTGGGGTGAAATCAGAATGCGAATTACCACAAGTTTTCCCCGTCCAGCGTTTCCGCTAGTAAATTTTCTCGCCCTTCTGCTTAGCAACGCCATTATTGGAGCTGCAGCCACTGACTGTCCACCAAATTGGCTGTCATTCGGTGGCTCCTGCTACCGAGCTCTCTACGGTCCCGGCAAGACCTTCGATGAGGCGAGAGCAGCCTGTCAGGATTCAGGCGCCGACCTGTTGTGGGCGGAGACGCAGGAGGAGTTGGACTGGGCTCTGGGCAGCGGCAGGTTCGGCATCAAGGACAACTGGAAAGAATGCGGCAGCGACTGCGCCTCGACTGACTCCGGATGGATCGGCATGCGCAGAGCCGGTGCTGATGACAGGGCCTGGGTGAAAGACGGCAGCCCCGTGAAGCTGAAATTGTGAGCAAATAGCGACTAACAATTTCAATAAAAGCGAGCGAAAAACAAGACATGGTTATTGTGTGCTTTATCTACCAATAAAAAACTTTGAATTTTAACATAAATTTTAGCTTCATTGCTTTGCATATTTCATCTTTTTAGTTCCTGGTACTTTGGCCAGCCAAAGCCCAGTCCTGAAGACTACGTCTCGCTGACGGAGGTCACAAGCCCCTCCAGGCTGAGGACCGATGATATAACGGTCAAAAAATTCCCGATTTGCAAATTGGACCCGAACGCTAACAGAGGCCCGTGTCCCACAAAGGACTGGCTGCAGTACAGCGGCTTCTGCTACCTGCTGGTCAAAGGCTCAAGCGGAAGAACTCTTGAGGGGGCTGTGGCTGACTGTCAGAGCAGAGACAGCTCAGCTCACCTGCTGTGGGTCACCAGTCAGGCCGAGATGGACTGGCTGATGGACTACTCAGCGAGAAACTGGAGACTCAGAGAGGACTACAGAGCTCAGTGCTCAGACTGCAGGCGTTTTGGAGACGCAGCGTGGACTGGACTGTACCGGGATGTGACTGGGACTTTTAGGTGGCTCAGGGACAATTCCACCGTCTCCATCACTCTGTGAGAAAACGATAGTATTGTGGCTGCTTTCAAGTTAAACCTGCTTTTCGCTGCTTTGTTGGAACAATAATTACTAGAGAGCAGAGATAGTTGAATGAAACGCTCACAAAAATTTCAGGAACTGGTTTGGTGGACCTAGCGAACCGCCCGCTGACTTTGGCTACATATTCGACTCTGGCTCCACACTCTACTGGAGGACTTTCTATGCAGAGGCCAAGCACTATCACTTCTGCAAAGCTCCCGTTTTCCAGCCCGAAACCACGCCTGGACTCGTCACTTTGTCACCGACAAGCACTGGGCTGACTACGCAGACGACTGCTGTTATGACGACCACCACTGAGTTAACAACAACCTCTGCAATGGAAATTCCCCAAGGCCCGTGTCCGTCAGAGGACTGGCTGCATCACAGCGGCTTCTGCTACCTGCTGGTCAAGGGGTCCAGTGGAAGGACTCTCCAGGAAGCTGTGTCTGACTGTCAGAGACGAGACAGCTCAGCTCACCTGCTGTGGGTCACCAGTCAGGCTGAGATGAATTGGCTGATGGACTACTCAGCAAGAAATTGGAGGCTAAGAGAGGACTACAGAGCTCAGTGCTCAGACTGCAGGTTTCTTGGTGACGCAGCGTGGACTGGACTGTACAGGGATGTGACCGACGGAGGAAAGTTCAAGTGGCTCCAGGACAACTCCACTGTCGATGTCAAAGTGTGAGCGGCTTACATTTTTCTGGATATTTTGTGCTCAAAGCATGTTTTTACTTAAGCTAACACGAGCGTAAAATAATTTTCCTTACAGAAACTGGTTTGTTGCAGAACCGGGCAGGTCACCAAGAGACTTCGGCTTTATTTATGAAAGCACGACTGCTCTATACTTCCGAACCTACACACCCGAGGCCAAGCACTACCACTTCTGCAAGGCACCTGCGCTGGTGTTTACTACAACATCAACTGTTGCACCCACACCATCATCTGTCGAAACAACTTTACTGACAACGGAACAAGTGACAGAATTGACATCTCAATCAGAATCTCCTTCAATAACACGAGAGACGTCTCAGTCGTCTACAAGGGAGCTGATGACAACTCAAACTCGTGTAGCAACTACTCCTGAGTCTAGTACCAGTGAGTCGAAATTTGAGTCAATGTCTCAGTCCCTTTCTACATCTACGTCTCCGTCTCAAGCTACAAGTGAAGAACCTTCTTCCGACTCAACACTTAAATTTACTTCTGAATCAATGACGGATTTGACGGCTGAAGCAACAAGCGAGTCCACTTCTGAAGCAACAAGTGAGTCCACTTCTGAAGCAACAAGTGAGTCCACTTCTGAAGCAACAAGTGAGTCCACTTCTGAAGCAACAAGTGAGTCCACTTCTGAAGCAACAAGTGAGTCCACTTCTGAAGCAACAAGTGAGTCCACTTCTGAAGCAACAAGTGAGTCCACATCTGAAGCAACAAGGGAGTCCACTTCTGAAGCAACAAGGAAGTCCACCTCTGAAGCAACAATGGAGTCCACTTCTGAAGCAACAAGTGAGTCCACTTCTGAAGCAACAAGTGAGTCCACTTCTGAAGCAACAAGTGAGTCCACTTCTGAAGCAACAAGCGAGTCCACTTCTGAAGCAACAAGCGAGTCCACTTCTGAAGCAACAAGTGAGTCCACTTCTGAAGCAACAAGCGAGTCCACTTCTGAAGCAACAAGTGAGACCACTTCTGAAGCAACAAGGGAGTCCACTTCTGAAGCAACAAGGGAGTCCACTTCTGAAGCAACAAGCGAGTCCACTTCTGAAGCAACAAGTGAGTCCACTTCTGAAGCAACAAGTGAGTCCACTTCTGAAGCAACAAGTGAGTCCACTTCTGAAGCAACAAGCGAGTCCACTTCTGAAGCAACAAGCGAGTCCACTTCTGAAGCAACAAGGAAGTCCACTTCTGAAGCAACAAGTGAGTCCACAAGCGATGCAACACCAACTACGGAATCTACTAAGCAGACATTATCGAGTCAGCAAACACCGGAAATAACTATGGAATCAACAAGCCAGACATCTTCCAGCCAGTCTACTCCTGAAACTACACCGACAATCCAACCTACGATGCAGACATCTTCCAGCCAGTCTACTCCTGAAACTACACCGACAATCCAACCTACAATGCCGACATCTTCCAGCCAGTCTACGCCTGAAACTACACTGACAATCCAACCTACAAGTCAGACATCTTCCAGCCAGTCTACTCCTGAAACTACACTGACAATCCAACCTACAAGCCAGACATCTTCCAGCCAGTCTACTCCTGAAACTACACTGACAATCCAACCTACAAGCCAGACATCTTCCAGCCAGTCTACGCCTGAAACTACACCGACAATCCAACCTACAAGCCAGACATCTTCCAGCCAGTCTACTCCTGAAACTACACTGACAATCCAACCTACAAGCCAGACATCTTCCAGCCAGTCTACGCCTGAAACTACACCGACAATCCAAACTACAATGCAGACATCTTCCAGCCAGTCTACTCCTGAAACTACACTGACAATCCAACCTACAAGCCAGACATCTTCCAGCCAGTCTACTCCTGAAACTACACTGACAATCCAACCTACAAGCCAGACATCTTCCAGCCAGTCTACTCCTGAAACGACACCGACTATCGAGCCTACAATGCAGAAATCTTCCAGCCAGTCAACCACTGAAACTTCATATCATCATAGTACAGTTACTTTACCGAGCTTATCAGTGAGCGAAACCACGCATAGCGCGACATCTTCTAACAGGTTGCAGACAACCGCATCAACAGATCATCAAGCGGCTTCAACAAGTGCCAATCTAGGAGCACAAGATGGCGGCTTGCCGATGGTTTACGTGCACATTATCTGGGTCAGTTCGGTTGTTGTAGTGACGGCAGGCATTGTAGCGGTTTTTGTGTACTTTAAATTCTTCTCATCAGCGGCTGCGGCCGGCGGATCAAGTGCCGCCGCTCAGTCGTCGACGGTTAACGGCGGATATTTAGACGACGAAAGTCACGTGAGACATGCGAGCGGATTGTCAAACACTCAATTGGACGCACCGAAATCCAACTCTGTGTCAGTTCCAATGGAAACAATCCAACCAGTTGATTACGCTGGAGAGACGGTTGCAACCAGCGCTATGTAGTTTGAACTTTTATTTTGGTATTACGTTAAAATTTTGCTATAATTTACGCAGTTTAAAGTGGGGAATTTTTATTTTTTGGGACTTGAAAGCAAAATAAATCAGAGCGGTCATCTAAGATACACCCGGGCCATATAGAGACAAGGACCACTAAAAGTCCCTTTTGTTAGAAGAACGCTGCGCTCAAAAAATTTAAAGGCCGAAAATTCACTGAAATAATAAGTTTCAGCCACATAAAAAATTCAGAATTTCTATCACGAATTTCTATCACGTGTAAAATCGGCCTTTAAATATTTAGAGTATTGCGTCCTTCTACTCTAGAAGTCCTTGTATAGAGAGACCCAATAGAACGTAACAAGATGTAAGGGAGATCTACAGAAGACATTGACAAAGCCAAGAAGAGCCTAATTAGAGAACCCTATACCAAAATCAAAATACAGCAAGAATTTACGCACGTAAGAGCCTAATAAATCTATAGTTTTTTTGCCAAAGAGTAGCTGGTAATGGCAAAAATACAAAAAAAATTGTTAAGCTGTGGTTTTATAAATTGTCTTATATGAATTTAAATAATGCCTGCCTTATGCTATCGCTTCCCACCTACGCGTTACGTGCATTAGCAACAATATAAAATAATCTCTAAGTGATGTCGAATTTGTTTAATACGTTTAATACGATTCTTTTTGGTAACCTATTGTCCATGAAAATTATTTTTAAAAATGTTTTAATTCACACAAAATGCGTATGGTAAGCTATGATTTGCAATTAAAAGCATGACAAGAAAGAGTTTAAATACAACCAATATGTATCGTAAGGAATTTTCAACGTAATTGTTAGTACCAAAATTTTTTTAACGAAAATGTTAATTGTTTTTAACAAAAGCGTTTTTTAATACACAATGTCTTCCAAAATTTTTCAAGAAAGGCTTCTTTTTTCCATCAGTTTATGTATTAAAATGTAATTTTTCTTAGCTACTTATAGTAAAAATTATCGAGCTTCTAAGTTACGGGTACCTTTAATTTTATTGTTAATTCGTGAAAAAAAATGTAAAGATTCAAAATTTGCTATCAATTAGACTGAGAAATCAGCTCAAACACCCCTGTCACAGATAAGAATGTCAAATTTGCGACTCAAAGTCAACCTGGCCCTCGCCAAATGACTGTACTAAAAACTTTTATCAGCGAGAAAGTCAATTATGAGCAGTTTTATACAATAATGCCTAAATGCCTATAAGAATAAAGTATAGCAATAGCAGAGAAAATCTATGGTACCCGAAAAATTGCCTATGAAACTTGCTGTGACCGAACGCTTTCTAATGAGCCTAACTAGTAGGATTGTTCAACTAGCAATCTGTTGCTGTTTGATCAATGCCCCCGTCATCCTTGGTGCGGCGACCATTTGCGGCAATTCAAATGACGCTGGTCAGGTTGAAAAACCTGACATTGTTGTTGTCCGTTTTGCCACCGATTCAAAAATCATTTTCGACTGGTTGGCGCCATCGGGGCCGCCTCATTTGTGGAATTATTTCTACGTGCTGACCTGTCAAAGCTGTCCCGTCAGACTTGTCAATACGACTGAAGATACTTACGAGTTTAAGGGCCTGAGAGCGGCATCGGAATACCAGGTTACTGTGCAAGCTGGTCATTGGAATTGTAGATTGAGTCAGCCATATACTTTGGATGCCAGGACAGGTGAGACATAGGGTTTTCGACTGGGTTGTCACTGCGTTAGATGTTAGACTTAGTTGATGGCAGGAGAGTGGCTCGGCGGTCAAGCGCGTCTGTCTTGTGTTCTAATGGTCCAGGTTCGACCCCGCGTTGTATTGAGTTATTTTTTCTGTATAGCTCGTGTTTTCGTGTTCATGGTCTCATAAATTTGGGGCCTTGCGCACGGAATTGGTTGATTGGCTCTGGGTCAGTCATGCAAATTATGCCCACTAGGGCAACCCCGCAAGGCACAGAGAGTGTACATTCCTGGAAATGCCGCTTGTACACCCTGTGTGAGTGCGTGATTTGGTGCCATACTCCAAGTCTCTGCACTGAATGTACCCTTGCGCACAGTGTGTGTATGTGTGTGTGTGTGTGTGCGTGTGTGTGTGATTTTATGCCTGCTTACCGTATTTAGTGTGCCTGCATGCGCTTCAGGAGTCAGCGAAATGGGCAGCAATGTATCCTCGCTGGTTGCGGGGAAATGAAGCTTAGAAGCGGCAGGGTGCTCGCAGCCATCCTGCGAGCATTATTGTTATTATTAGACTTGGTTGCTTGTTACTGCGTAGGTGGTAGTCAGACTGGTTTTTATCGTGTTACGCGTTGGGTGATTGTCTGTTGTTTGTTAATTTAATATTAGTGGTCGTCTTAGAGTGATAATTTAATCTTTCACTCCGCGAACAGCTCTCAGCAATCTGCCCGAGCTCGTGTACTTTTCGGACCTAAGTGAGACCAGCTTCACGGTGCACTGGGTGGCGTCTCCCGATGTCGGAGTCAAATACGAAGTCAGCTGCGCTGGTATTGTCCAGTTCAACAGAGTTCACTGCGAGAACCTTTCATCCGGTTCGAAAATTTCAGTTAGAGTTCGAACCGTCAAATCGGGATTTCCTCCTTCGAATTTCATTCACGGCTCGGCGCTTACTAGTGAGTTATTTGGTGAAGTAGTCATAATAAACAAGTTTATTGAGATAATCGAAAAGCCTAATGAGACATGGGACACCAGTAGAGCCTAATGAGATTCTAGGAGAGTATTATCTGAGCAATGAGGTGCTCTAAAGTAAATTATTTTGCTGTAGATAATCAACACTTTACAATGCAATTGGCATAGAAAAATTGGTCCGTAAGTCAAGCAAAAGAGGGTCTTAATTTATAGAACTTCTAAAATTTTACATCCTTTTCTGCTTACACCTCACTCAGAACTCTTTGGCATCGATAAAAACAACGTCGAATACTCGGTGTTTGTGACTGGCGTCTCCCTGACTTGGCCAGCCTCAGCCACATCCGGGGTCACCTACCAGCTGACCTGTTCTCGAGTAAGCGCCAGCTTTGACGTCACCAAGGTAACGTCAAGCATTCCCATGGCAACGTGCGACAATTTGTTAAGCGGTCAGGCTTACGAACTTAGTATCGCTGTTCAGAAAGAGGGCGGATTCGAAGATGCTATTACTGACTTGGGTGTTCTGCTAATCGGTAAGGCTTTCATCATGATCGCTTTCTTACTAATTTAATGCACTGTTCTGTTTCTTTATTTCTTAAAATCCAACGTCGACCACATGTCAGAACCAAACGAGCCTAAAAGAAACAACTACCGTAGATTCGACCTCGGAACCACACAAGACAACAGAAACAACTACCAAAGAGTCGACAACAGAACCACACAAGACTACAGAAACGACTACCGTATATTCGACAACGGAACCGAACGAGACGACAGAAACAACTACCATAGAGTCCACCTCAGAACTGCACGAGACGGCAGAAACAACTACCGTAGAGTCCACCTCAAAACTGCAGAAGACGACAGAAACAACTACGAAAGAGTTGACAACAAAACCGCGCGAGACTACAGAAACGACTACCGTATATCCGACAACGGAACCGCACGAGACGACCGAAACAACTACCAAAGAGTCGACTATAAAACCGCACGAGACTACACAAACGACTACCGTATATCCGACAACGGAACCGTACGAGACGACCGAAACAACTACCAAAGAGTCGACAATAAAACCACACGAGACTACAGAAACGACTACCGTATATCCGACAACGGAACCGTACGAGACGACCGAAACAACTACCAAAGAGTCGACAACAGAACCGCACAAGACTACAAAAACAACTACCGTATATCCGACAACGAAACCGCACGAGACTAAAGAAGCAACTACCAAAGAGTTGACAACAGAACCGCACGAGACTACAGAAGCAACTACCAAAGAGTCGACAACAGAACCGCACGAGACTACAGAAACAACTACCAAAGAGTCGACAACAGAACCGCACGAGACTACAGAAACAACAACCAAAGAGTCGACAATAGAACCGCACGAGACTACAGAAACAACTACCAAAGAGTTGACAACAGAACCGCACGAGACTACAGAAATAACAACAGCAGATACCACGTCAGAGCGAACTACAGAAACAAGTGAGAGCCTATTTGCGAGATAAGTTGTCGTTCATGAGAAATAATAGATGCAGAGGTCAGTTTAATGTTTAATAAGTTTAATGTTTGGAATAAGTTGGGGAATACCCCCTACTTAAACATCTGGCTGTTTAAGTTTTACTCTTATAAAACTTTACTGTATACATGATTTAAGTAGAGATTTTGAAGATACTTTTTATTGCATACTCAATATTAATCTCTTACACATCTATTAAAAAAGTTAAATGTTCTAAAACAAATAACACAGCGTCACAACCAGAGCCTAACGAGGGCACCTGTCCATCAGAGTACTGGCTCAAGTTTAACGGCTTCTGCTACCTGCTGGTCAAGGACTCCAGTGGAAGAACTATTAAGGAGGCTTTAGCTGACTGTCAGAGACGAGACAGTTTGGCTCACCTGCTGTGGATTGATTCCCAAGCCGAGATGGATTGGCTGACGGACTACTCAGCGAGGAACTGGGGACTCAGAGAGAACTACAGAGCTCAGTGCAGGGACTGCAGGTTTCAAGGAGACGCGGCCTGGACCGGACTGTACAGGGACGTGTCGGACGGTGGAAAGTTCAAGTGGCTCAGAGACCGCTCGACCGTCGACATCAGCTTGTGAGTTGGAACTCTGACTGACTCATTCCGATACCATCTCCACAACACAAGCATCACCCGGATGTGACACGGGACCTGATCCTGGTGAAACCGTTTCCGCAGGAACTGGCTCGTCGGTCCCAGCCAGCCGCCAATGAACTTCGGCTACCTGTTCGACGCTCGGCCGCGGCTGCTGTGGCGCACCTACCAGGCGGAGGCGCGCCACTTTCACTTCTGCAAGGCGCCGCAGCGCCCGCCTCAGCCGGCCGCGCCTGTCAACGCCGGCGCCTCTCGGAGCTGCCCGTCGGGGCTTCGGCAGGTCTCGAAGCAGTCGCCAGCGGAGATGAGGTGCGTCCTGACGGTGCGTGCCTTGAGTGAGCGTCGGGCTCTTGAGGAGTGTCGACGGAGGGCTCCGGGGTCGGAGCTGCTGCCCCTGAGAAGAAGCTGGCCTAGTGATGACCATTTGTCCAGCGACAGCCACAGCAGAGGGTGAGCTGCATACCAGGGCAGGAATTCTAAGAAATCTAATTTTACGAAGGCTTCGACAGCTTTTTCAACTGCGATTTTTCAGCTCCCATGGTCAAAAGCGAGTGCGCAGATTACAGAGCTTCATTTGTGCACTCGGTGGAACCTCAGGTGTTAAGGCTGCCTCAGTGCTGGCCGCCAGAATTTCCCTGCAAGCCAGTCTGTTGCTTTCGGTTTTGGGTTCGATGCTGCTATGGAGGCCTTCTTTTGAACTTTTCGGAACTCTAATTTTTCAAGTGGGTATTGATATTTTTTTTTAAACATGTGCCTGATTCGAATACCTAGCTCGTATTTGAGTAAATATATAAATTTTCTGGTAGGTGAAAATATATTCGAAAAATATATAATGCTATTGTTATCATATCTAATCATGCCCTACATGCGGAAATTTAAAACACTATAAATACAACATTTATAAAAAATTTGCTACAAAATTTGGCACTTGTTTTTGAGAAAATATTATTTTTAACCCGACTTCGGTTTTTCTAGAGCGAAAAATGTGTCGTAAATTAAACCATCAAGAGTAGCAAGGCATTGAGGCTAGGAAAGAACAAAGGAAATGCAGTAAAAAACCAATAGTACAAGTCAGTGAAGGACCAAGGGTAGTCTACACTCGTACACTAACGTGGCCTGTCAGCTGAACTCGCCGAGGGTTGGACGGGCAGGGCTGGCACGGCGATACAGGGCCTCGTTGGACACCCGCTCGTAGCTGATCTTAAAGGCGGCCCGTCCATTTTGAAGTCCGTCAGCATCCAGGTCTCGGCGCTGTACAGCAGGACGGTCTCGATCACCGCCCGAAACAATGCCGCCCTCTGACGGTCGAGCTGGGCCTCGGACTGCAGGAGTGACCTTATCGAATGGAAGGCAGCCCAGGTAAGTCCTCGGCGACGCTGCAGGTCATCACGGACGCCAGGAACCAGATCGTTGAATTAGATCAACTCCCGAAAAAAAGTTTCACATTAAGCAAAACTTGGTTTTACTCTGTTTAATCGGAATCAGCCAAATAGCAAGACAGGATTTAAACGAACTCGATTTAACTAAAGTACCAAATGCTCCAATAGTTAAGCCCGACTTTTTTAATGAAATTCACTCGCACTGTAAATTGCATGGCTTTTGGTACACCAGCAAATGTCCACCTTAGTCAATTTATGAGCGTCTATCGTCTCTAAAACCGTGCCATTCAATACAATAATTGGATTGACAGCCTTTATCAAAACTGCGGCTGCGCCTTATCATGCTTTGAAAAAAAACTTCTTTCTTTTCAAACTTTCAATGCCAAATTTTTTGACAGGTGGAAATTAAGGCAAAAACCTTGCAGCGAACTGATTAAGCTGCGCTTATAAATCAGGACTGCTTCAGTCAGCTCGCGTCGCTCCAGTATAGTATCTGACTTGAATAATTACCCACTGACTTGACCTGTCCTGAATTACTCAACATTAGACACCATGAGTAGTGCAAAACTTTGCCGTTGGAAATTTCCACTGCCACTGCTGCTTCTGATGATGCTGCAGCTGCACCAAGGCGCCTCATCCTCGGACTGCCCACCCGACTGGCTCTCCTTCGGCGCCTCCTGCTACCGAGCTCTCTATGGTCCCGGCAAGACCTTCGATGAGGCGAGAGCAGCCTGTAGTTTGTTAGGCGCCGAGCTTCTCTGGGCGACGACGCAGGAGGAATTAGACTGGGCTCTTGGTGCGAGCAGATTTGGCCTTCAGCGACACTGGGCACAGTGCGGAAGCGACTGCGGCTTAACTTTCTCCGGGTGGATTGGCGTGCGCAGAGCTCGGGCTGACTGGGTCTGGTTGAAGGACGACAGGCCTGTGAACTTGAAACTGTGAGTAGGGAAAGAAAATTAAGTTCACTTAGTTATTAACTTAGTTAGTTAGTTAGTTAGTTAGTTAGTTAGTTAGTTAGTTAGTTAGTTAGTTAGTTAGTTAGTTAGTTAGTTAGTTAGTGAGTTAGTTAGTTAGTTAGTTAGTTAGTTAGTTAGTTAGTTAGTTAGTTAGTTAGTTAGTTAGTTAGTTAGTTAGTTAGTTAGTTAGTTAGTTAGTTAGTTAGTTAGTTAGTTAGTTAGTTAGTTAGTTAGTTAGTTAGTTAGTTAGTTAGTTAGTTAGTTAGTTAGTTAGTTAGTTAGTTAGTTAGTTAGTTAGTTAGTTAGTTAGTTAGTTAGTTAGTTAGTTAGTTAGTTAGTTAGTTAGTTAGTTAGTTAGTTAGTTAGTTAGTTAGTTAGTTAGTTAGTTAGTTAGTTAGTTAGTTAGTTAGTTAGTTAGTTAGTTAGTTAGTTAGTTAGTTAGTTAGTTAGTTAGTTAGTTAGTTAGTTAGTTAGTTAGTTAGTTAGTTAGTTAGTTAGTTAGTTAGTTAGTTAGTTAGTTAGTTAGTTAGTTAGTTAGTTAGTTAGTTAGTTAGTTAGTTAGTTAGTTAGTTAGTTAGTTAGTTAGTTAGTTAGTTAGTTAGTTAGTTAGTTAGTTAGTTAGTTAGTTAGTTAGTTAGTTAGTTAGTTAGTTAGTTAGTTAGTTAGTTAGTTAGTTAGTTAGTTAGTTAGTTAGTTAGTTAGTTAGTTAGTTAGTTAGTTAGTTAGTTAGTTAGTTAGTTAGTTAGTTAGTTAGTTAGTTAGTTAGTTAGTTAGTTAGTTAGTTAGTTAGTTAGTTAGTTAGTTAGTTAGTTAGTTAGTTAGTTAGTTAGTTAGTTAGTTAGTTAGTTAGTTAGTTAGTTAGTTAGTTAGTTAGTTAGTTAGTTAGTTAGTTAGTTAGTTAGTTAGTTAGTTAGTTAGTTAGTTAGTTAGTTAGTTAGTTAGTTAGTTAGTTAGTTAGTTAGTTAGTTAGTTAGTTAGTTAGTTAGTTAGTTAGTTAGTTAGTTAGTTAGTTACTTAGTTAGTTAGTTAGTTAGTTAGTTAGTTAGTTAGTTAGTTAGTTAGTTAGTTAGTTAGTTAGTTAGTTAGTTAGTTAGTATTTATTTAATTAGTCCAAAACTTTCAGCTCGTGGTTCTATGGCCAGCCAAAGCCCAGTCCTGAGGACTACGTCTCGCTGACGGAGACTACAAGCCCGTCTAGACTGAGGACCGACGAAAAAACGGTCAAAAAGTTCCCGATTTGCAAATTGGAAGACCCGAACGCTAACAGAGGCCCGTGTCCCACCAAGGACTGGCGACAGTACAACGGCTTCTGCTACCTGCTGGTCAAAGGATCTAGCGGACGCACTCTCACCGAAGCTGCGTCCGACTGTAAGAGTCGAGACAGGTCTGCCCAGCTGCTGTGGGTCACGTCACAAGCCGAGATGGACTGGCTGACACTGTACTCAGCTAGAAACTGGCGACTCAAGGATGACTACCGCGCTCAGTGCGGGAACTGCAGGCCTCAAGGAGACGCAGCGTGGACTGGAATGTATCGGGACGTGGCTAACTTTGGGCGGTTCAAATGGCTCAGAGACAACACCAGTGTCTCGCCTATTGTGTGAGACAGAAAGATACATACTTATATTTTTTAATCTCAGATTGTTGACACTGATTTTTATAGAGCTGACCTTCTAGAGACCCGATAAACGCCGTTAAAAATTTCAGTAACTGGTTTGGTGGGTCGCCCAGCGCAACGCCTGCAGACTTTGGCTACCTATTTGACTCTGGCACCATACTCTACTGGGGGACATTCACCCCCGATGCCAGGTACTACCACTTCTGCAAAGCTCCGGTGTTCGTTCCAAAAACAACACTTGAGCACGTCACTTCATCACCGACTAATACAGAGCTGACAACACAGACAACAGCTGTGATGACGACCACTCAGCGACAGACGACAGCAACCTCTACCACGGAGATTCCAAGAGGCTTGTGTCCATCAAAAGGCTGGCTACACTACAGCGGCTTCTGCTACCTGCTAGTCAAGGGGTCAAGCGGAAGGACTATTGAGGAGGCCGTGTCCGACTGTCAGAGTAGAGACAGCTCTGCTCACCTGCTGTGGGTCACCAGTCAGGCTGAGATGGATTGGCTGATGGACTACTCAGCGAGAAATTGGGGACTCAGAGAGGACTACAGAGCTCAGTGCTCAGACTGCAGGCGTTTTGGAGACGCAGCGTGGACTGGACTGTACCGGGATGTGACTGGGACTTTTAGGTGGCTCAGGGACAATTCCACCGTCTCCATCACTCTGTGAGAAAACGATAGTATTGTTGCTGCTTTCAATTTAAACCTGCTTTTCGCTGCTTTGTTGGAACAATAACTACTAGAGAGAAACGATAGTTAATTGAAACCCTCACAAAAATTTCAGGAACTGGTTTGGTGGACCTAGCGAACCGCCCGCTGACTTTGGCTACATATTCGACTCTGGCTCCACACTCTACTGGAGGACTTTCTATGCAGAGGCCAAGCACTATCACTTCTGCAAAGCTCCCGTTTTCCAGCCCGAAACCACGCCTGGACTCGTCACTTTGTCACCGACGAGCACTGGGCTGACTACGCAGACGACTGCTGTTATGACGACGACCACTGAGTTAACAACAACCTCTGCAATGGAAATTCCCCAAGGCCCGTGTCCGTCAGAGGACTGGCTGCATCACAGCGGCTTCTGCTACCTGCTGGTCAAAGGCTCAAGCGGAAGAACTCTTGAGGAGGCTGTGGCTGACTGTCAGAGACGAAACAACTCAGCTCACCTGCTGTGGGTCACCAGTCAGGCTGAGATGGATTGGCTGATGGACTACTCAGCAAGAAATTGGAGACTGAGAGATGACTACAGAGCTCAGTGCTCAGACTGCAGGTTTCTTGGTGACGCAGCGTGGACTGGACTGTACCGGGATGTGACTGACGGAGGGAAGTTCAAGTGGCTCCAAGACAACTCCACTGTCGATGTCAAAGTGTGAGCGGCTTACATTTTTTGGTTATTTTGTGCTCAGGGAATTTTCGCTAGTAAAGCTGTTAATTTTCCTTACAGAAACTGGTTTGTTGCAGAACCGGGCAGGTCACCAAGAGACTTCGGCTTTATTGATGAAAGCACGACTGCTCTTTACTTCCGAACCTACACACCCGAGGCCAAGCACTACCACTTCTGCAAGGCACCCGCGCTGGTGAGCACAACTGTTGACATCACAACGCCGACGAAGTTAAAATCAACACACAGCTCGGCTACACACGGATACACCACTTCGATGTCTCAAGAAAGCACAACCGATGAAGCGACTCACCAATCAAAGAAAACAGAAACTAGAGAAAGCTCAACCGAATGCTCGACTGAGTCCAAATCTGCTTCCCTATCTGGGTCCACATCTAGTTACCCATTTGAGTCCACATCTGCTTCTACATCTGAGTCCACATCTGCTTCCTCATCTGAGTCCACATCTGCTTCTACATCTGAGTCCATATCTACTTCCCCATCTGAGTCCACATCCCCATCTGAGTCCACGTCTGCTTCCCCATCTGAGTCCACATCCCCATCTGAGTCCACATCTGCTTCTACATCTGAGTCCATATCTACTTCCCCATCTGAGTCCACATCCCCATCTGAGTCCACGTCTGCTTCCCCATCTGAGTCCACATCTGCTTCCCCATCTGAGTCCACATCTGCTTCTACATCTGAGTCCACATCTGCTTCTCCATCTGGGTCCACATCTCTTTCTACATCTGAGTCCACATCTGCTTCCCCATCTGAGTCCACATCCACATCCCCATCTGAGTCAACTTCCCCAACTGAGTCCACAGCCCCATCTGAGTCCACATCTACTTCCCCATCTGAGTCCACATCTACTACCCCATCTGAGTCCACATCTCCATCTGAGTCCACAGCCCCATCTGAGTCTACAGCCCCATCTGAGTCCACAGCCCCATCTGAGTCTACAGCCCCATCTGAGTCCACAGCCCCATCTGAGTCTACAGCCCCATCTGAGTCCACAGCCCCATCTGAGTCCACAGCCCCATCTGAGTCCACAGCCCCATCTGAGTCCACAGCCCCATCTGAGTCCACATCTACTACCCCATCAGAGTGCACATCTGCTTCCCCATCTGAGTCCACATCTGCTTCTACATCTGAGTCCATATCTACTTCCCCATCCGATTTCACATCCACATCCCCATCTGAGTCCACTTCCCCAACTGAGTCCACAGCCCCATCTGAGTCCACATCTACTACCCCATCTGAGTCCACAGCCCCATCTGAGTCCACAGCCCCATCTGAGTCCCCATCTGCTTCCCCATCTGAGTCCACATCTGCTTTCCCATCTGAGTCCACATCTGCTTCCCCATCTGAGTCCACATCTGCTTCCCCATCTGAGTCCACATCTGCTTCTCCATCTGGGTCCACATCTCTTTCTACATCTGAGTCCACATCTGCTTCCCCATCTGAGTCCACATCCACATCCCCATCTGAGTCAACTTCCCCAACTGAGTCCACAGCCCCATCTGAGTCCACATCTACTTCCCCATCTGAGTCCACATCTACTACCCCATCTGAGTCCACATCTCCATCTGAGTCCACAGCCCCATCTGAGTCTACAGCCCCATCTGAGTCCACAGCCCCATCTGAGTCTACAGCCCCATCTGAGTCCACAGCCCCATCTGAGTCTACAGCCCCATCTGAGTCCACAGCCCCATCTGAGTCCACAGCCCCATCTGAGTCCACAGCCCCATCTGAGTCCACAGCCCCATCTGAGTCCACATCTACTACCCCATCAGAGTGCACATCTGCTTCCCCATCTGAGTCCACATCTGCTTCTACATCTGAGTCCATATCTACTTCCCCATCCGATTTCACATCCACATCCCCATCTGAGTCCACTTCCCCAACTGAGTCCACAGCCCCATCTGAGTCCACATCTACTACCCCATCTGAGTCCACAGCCCCATCTGAGTCCACAGCCCCATCTGAGTCCCCATCTGCTTCCCCATCTGAGTCCACATCTGCTTTCCCATCTGAGTCCACATCTGCTTCCCCATCTGAGTCCACATCTGCTTCCCCATCTGAGTCCACATCTGCTTCCCCATCTGAGTCCACATCTGCTTCTACATCTGAGTCCACATCGCTTTCTAAATCTGAGTCCACATCCACATCCCCATCTGAGTCAACTTCCCCAACTGAGTCCACAGCCCCATCTGAGTCCACATCTACTTCCCCATCTGAGTCCACATCTACTACCCCATCTGAGTCCACATCTCCATCTGAGTCCACAGCCCCATCTGAGTCTACAGCCCCATCTGAGTCCACAGCCCCATCTGAGTCCACAGCCCCATCTGAGTCCACAGCCCCATCTGAGTCCACAGCCCCATCTGAGTCCACAGCCCCATCTGAGTCCACAGCCCCATCTGAGTCCACATCTACTACCCCATCAGAGTGCACATCTGCTTCCCCATCTGAGTCCACATCTGCTTCTACATCTGAGTCCATATCTACTTCCCCATCCGAGTCCACATCCACATCCCCATCTGAGTCCACTTCCCCAACTGAGTCCACAGCCCCATCTGAGTCCACATCTACTACCCCATCTGAGTCCACAGCCCCATCTGAGTCCACATCTGCTTCCCCATCTGAGTCCACATCTGCTTCTACATCTGATTCCACATCTGCTTCCCCATCTGAGTCCACATCTGCTTCTACATCTGAGTCCACATCGCTTTCTAAATCTGAGTTCACATCCACATCCCCATCTGAGTCAACTTCCCCAACTGAGTCCACAGCCTTATCTGAGTCCACATCTACTTCCCCATCTGAGTCCACATCTACTACCCCATCTGAGTCCACATCTCTTTCTACATCTGAGTCCACATCTGCTTCCCCATCTGAGTCCACATCCCCATCTGAGTCCACATCTACTACCCCATCAGAGTCCACATCTGTTTTTACATCTGAGTCCCCATCTTCTTCCCCATCTGAGTCCACATCTGCTTCCCCATCTGAGTCCACATCTGCTTCTCCATCTGGGTCCACATCTCTTTCTACATCTGAGTCCACATCTGCTTCCCCATCTGAGTCCACATCCACATCCCCATCTGAGTCAACTTCCCCAACTGAGTCCACAGCCCCATCTGAGTCCACATCTACTTCCCCATCTGAGTCCACATCTACTACCCCATCTGAGTCCACATCTCCATCTGAGTCCACAGCCCCATCTGAGTCTACAGCCCCATCTGAGTCCACAGCCCCATCTGAGTCTACAGCCCCATCTGAGTCCACAGCCCCATCTGAGTCTACAGCCCCATCTGAGTCCACAGCCCCATCTGAGTCCACAGCCCCATCTGAGTCCACAGCCCCATCTGAGTCCACAGCCCCATCTGAGTCCACATCTACTACCCCATCAGAGTGCACATCTGCTTCCCCATCTGAGTCCACATCTGCTTCTACATCTGAGTCCATATCTACTTCCCCATCCGATTTCACATCCACATCCCCATCTGAGTCCACTTCCCCAACTGAGTCCACAGCCCCATCTGAGTCCACATCTACTACCCCATCTGAGTCCACAGCCCCATCTGAGTCCACAGCCCCATCTGAGTCCCCATCTGCTTCCCCATCTGAGTCCACATCTGCTTTCCCATCTGAGTCCACATCTGCTTCCCCATCTGAGTCCACATCTGCTTCCCCATCTGAGTCCACATCTGCTTCCCCATCTGAGTCCACATCTGCTTCTACATCTGAGTCCACATCGCTTTCTAAATCTGAGTCCACATCCACATCCCCATCTGAGTCAACTTCCCCAACTGAGTCCACAGCCCCATCTGAGTCCACATCTACTTCCCCATCTGAGTCCACATCTACTACCCCATCTGAGTCCACATCTCCATCTGAGTCCACAGCCCCATCTGAGTCTACAGCCCCATCTGAGTCCACAGCCCCATCTGAGTCCACAGCCCCATCTGAGTCCACAGCCCCATCTGAGTCCACAGCCCCATCTGAGTCCACAGCCCCATCTGAGTCCACAGCCCCATCTGAGTCCACATCTACTACCCCATCAGAGTGCACATCTGCTTCCCCATCTGAGTCCACATCTGCTTCTACATCTGAGTCCATATCTACTTCCCCATCCGAGTCCACATCCACATCCCCATCTGAGTCCACTTCCCCAACTGAGTCCACAGCCCCATCTGAGTCCACATCTACTACCCCATCTGAGTCCACAGCCCCATCTGAGTCCACATCTGCTTCCCCATCTGAGTCCACATCTGCTTCTACATCTGATTCCACATCTGCTTCCCCATCTGAGTCCACATCTGCTTCTACATCTGAGTCCACATCGCTTTCTAAATCTGAGTTCACATCCACATCCCCATCTGAGTCAACTTCCCCAACTGAGTCCACAGCCTTATCTGAGTCCACATCTACTTCCCCATCTGAGTCCACATCTACTACCCCATCTGAGTCCACATCTCTTTCTACATCTGAGTCCACATCTGCTTCCCCATCTGAGTCCACATCCCCATCTGAGTCCACATCTACTACCCCATCAGAGTCCACATCTGTTTTTACATCTGAGTCCCCATCTTCTTCCCCATCTGAGTCCACATCTGCTTCCCCATCTGAGTCCACTTCTTCTCCACCCAACGAAGACGCCTGTCCATCAGAGCACTGGCACAAGTTCAGCGGCTTCTGCTACCTGCTGGTCAAGGGCTCCAGCGGTCGCACTCTCCCCGAGGCTGTAGCTGACTGTCAGAGACGAGACAGTTCGGCTCACCTGCTGTGGATTGATTCCCAAGCCGAGATGGATTGGCTGACGGACTACTCAGCGAGGAACTGGAGACTCAGAGAGGACTACAGAGCTCAGTGCAGGGACTGCAGGTTTCAAGGAGATGCGGCCTGGACCGGACTGTACAGGGACGTGTCGGACGGTGGAAAGTTCAAGTGGCTCAGAGACCGCTCGACCGTCGACATCAGCGTGTGAGTTCGAACTCTGACTGACTCATTCCGATCCTATCTCCACAACACAAGCATCACCCGGATGTGACACGGGACCTGATCCTGGTGAATCCGTTTCCACAGGAACTGGCTCGTCGGTCCCAGCCAGCCGCCAATGAACTTCGGCTACCTGTTCGACGCTCGGCCGCGGCTGCTGTGGCGCACCTACCAGGCGGAGGCGCGCCACTTTCACTTTTGCAAGGCGCCGCAGCGCCCGCCTCAGCCGGCCGCGCCCGTCAACGCCGGCGCCTCTCGGAGCTGCCCGTCGGGGCTTCGACGGATGGAGTTTCCGCGGCCTCAGAAGTCGGACTCGAAGCAGTCGCCAGCGGAGATGAGGTGCGTCCTGACGATGCGTGCCTTGAGTGAGCGTCGGGCTCTTGAGGAGTGTCGACGGAGGGCTCCTGGATTGGAGCTGCTAAGCGTTTTGCCTGCGGATCGAGCAGAGTTTTCATCGGCGCAGGAAAACTTCAGGTGACATGCTTTTGCATTCAGTTAGCTTACGTCTTTTCATGCGGGCTTAATCGACTGAAACAGTCCGCAATTCAACCGATTTTTCAGGTCTGAGCAACCAGTCGTTAAGGAAAGCGATGACAAATCGGCAGCGACAGAATCCACATTTTTTTGTCTATGGCGTGACTCGACTCCCACTGCGTCTGAACAGAGCCGGGCTCAACGACAAAACAGCCCGGAAGGTTTGGTCACGTGGCTGTCTGTAGCCGCATCATCATTGCTGCTGGCTTGTGCGGCTTTCTTGTTTGTCAAACGAAGATTCAGACGACCTCACGTTGGCACTGAAATTCGCAATGCTGACAAGAGTGCAGATGAAGTGGCTTGATATTGAAATCAACTGGATGCAGTGCCTTCCTTTGACACCGCTTTGGGCGTCGCTCAACACTTGTTAGGTGTGGTTAGTTAAAGATTTGTTAGCTTGTAATGTTGTGTTCAAGAACTTTCTGCTGATTAAACGCTTAAGAGTTGAAGAACTAAAATCTACAGAAATCTTATCCGAAATCATGGTTCGTTAGAACTAAATTACGTTTTTAACAAATATTCTTTTAATTTCCTAATACACTACCGTATTAACGCATATATCTTAATCATGATATTTGGGCCAATGTACTTTGCACAACGTATTTATACAAGAATTGCCTGAAACGAGGAGATAAGCCACACAGAATCTCCTCGTTTCAGGCAATTCTTCGCATGTATTCCCCTTTGCCAGCACTGCATGGACTCCTCCGAGGAGGTTCTGCTTATTCTCCGCTGCCAAAAGTACATTCTGGAACAATTCAAACAAATTCAAACATTCTTGAATATCTAGATCAGGACTAACAGAAGAAAGCTAAACGATTTTTAATTGAAAATCTAAAAAAAGCTTGGAGGCAAAATCAAAATGAGTCGGTGGCGGGCTCTTGCGCAACTGGTGAATTGCCGTGGTGGAGGAGCATCCCGTGGTGCAGCTTCTCAGGTTGGTTTTTTCCCCAGTTATCTGTAGAGTTTTTCGCTCAGGGTGCGTCAAACAACAAACAACAAATCAACGACAACAACAACAACAACAACAACAAAATGCAACCCGCCGATCACGAGGGACCAGAGAGGGGGGAAGTGTCAGATCGCGCGGTGCAGCGCTTGCGCCCCAACAAAAGCGGCTCCACCCGCCTGGTCAGGAGCCCCCGCGTCCATAAAAAGCAAGTCTTTATAGGAAATCGTGCGCGCCTGTCCGCGTCTGCGAGGCCCCCGCAGCGTCAGCGCGAGGACGTCCTGCAGCGGCTCTGTGCAGTACTCACTCGCCAGCTGCACAGAAGGCCCCGTCAGATGCGCTCTCTTGTACAGGGCGTCGATCCTCTCGGTCGCTGGGCCGCTACAGACGCCGAAGGACGCGCGCAGCATCCAGCTGCCTCTCGACAGCCTGCGACAGCGTCTTGGTCTTCAGCAGCGTTGTACAACAGCACGATCTCAATGAATGGCGCCCAACTATCATGGACTACAGCCCACATCGTCGTTATTCCGAAGATTCTGGGTATCACCAAGCTTGAGGAGTACGACTTCTTAAGTACGTTACTTTAGTCGTCCTTGGAGGAGCATCGAGGCATCTGCCTTCAGTCCTGCGTTGCGAAGCTGTTTAAATAGAACTGAATACTGTTATCGCGGTTGCAGCCCGTGCTCGATCCCTTACCTGCGACCTGAGCAGAACGGTTTTCGGCCCAATCGCGGCACAGTGACGCAGAATCCTGCTGGCTCTTCGGTGCAAGTCATCGAGAAGTCGCGGACACGCCAATGGATCCTGCTGATTATTATCTTCGTCTATAGCAAAAAGTCTTTCGACGCCTGTACATGTACATGCAGTTTACCAGCTGGCGATTCCAGCTGCATGACCGACGCCGAATCGTACTGTCCGGAGCCGGTGAGGCGCGACATATGTGATGCTTTTTATCTGAAAGCGTACTATGTTGTTGTTGTCAGCATTCTTTTAGGGTGATAATGATTTATCGACTATTTTTTATCACAGACTGAAGGATGCTACTGATCGC
The DNA here is from genome assembly GCA_950096795.1 of Macrostomum cliftonense. NCBI lineage: Eukaryota > Metazoa > Platyhelminthes > Macrostomidae > Macrostomum > Macrostomum cliftonense. The sequence goes on from CATNEM010000162.1 coordinate 348,464, forward strand.
AAAAGCGTATATAGTTGAATCTACAATTACGAGCGTCAATAAGTCACGTGATGCACAAAGCATTACTAATTTATTTGAATTTTGTGTTTTTATCCTTCTTTACTTTTAAATGTCGCTAGGAAAATAAAAAACGATGCTGTGTCATAGCAACGCATTTTTCTGTCAGCCTGATTCAGTCCACACCAGTGCAGGGTGGCTGCAGGGTTGCAGAATCAACAGCAATAATGATAATAGTTAATAATAATGAGAATCGTTAACTTTTTTCCAGTCATCAATATAATGTAGCCACTTTGTAGCGGTGCTTTATTTCACAGAAGTTTTATTAAAATTTAAAAAACACAACTCGCCAATCGTTACAAATATAAATATTACTTTAAGTAGTAAGTAGGAATGGAATGTCTCATTAATTAAAAAATGATGATAAAAACATCAGGAAGCTAATGTAGTTATAAAAATTTAAATTATATTACAAAAGGCATCAGAATTCTTATACAGAAGTTTTAGTAAGGCTATGGAATGTCATTAAAGTCCATTAGTTGATAAATATTCGTAAGTTACAACAAAGTCTGGCTGGAATGCTTTTAAGTAGTAAAGCAATAACTTGTAGCAGTAAAAATCAGTTGGCATAACACGCTGGAATTAATTAATTACATGTACACCGTTGATTTCGCTGACGTAATTAGCACCAAAAGGTTTGAACGCTTACAAATAACTATTGTAAAAGTACACACACAATGGCAACCCAACTATTAACATGTCGGTAAAGATAATAATTTTAAGTGTAAGAACTTTTCGAATCCAATCTAATAAACAAAGGCCTCTGCATCACCAGTATAGTAATTGCAAACGAATTAATCAGATAGGCCTAGCTTTGCATAGATTTTTCGTATTGGTCTAAAAAAAGCTCTATGCATTAATGCAAAGCCATCAATCATTTTGTCAATGCGGTCATAGCAGAGCTAAACAGTATAAATAATTTAGATATCATTCAACGATCCCATGGAACCATGTGGCGTCCTGCTCACAGCATTGGCAGTCACTGTGCCACTCACAAGGACCTCCCTGAAATTTGGAAGTTTTACTTGTTAAAAAACCAAGAATTTGTTTGATGATTGTTTAAAAAAATGCTCAATTACACTTACCCTGGTGCCTGCTTGAGCTTCCTGGCTGAATCAACTGTCCTAGCTGATATCAGAGACTGGTCAGCTGCAGTGAACTGAAATTATGTGTTTTACAAAAAAGGTCTATTTTATGCTTTGTTTGATTGTTTATATAAGATATTGCCTTACACAAATTAGCTGTCATAAGATATTAATCAACAATTTTTTTGAATATTTTTATAACTAAAACCATTGCATTAGTTTTTAAACAGTAGCATTTCTTTCATGTTTTAATGTACTTCTATCCTTAATTATTCAGTTAATTTTTTTAAACAATAATACTTTTGGCAAATTTCATATGCCACCTCTTTATATGTCATTTATTTTGGTTGCGATCAATTTTTTGTGTGAACTGTTTAGAAAATATGATTACATTAAAAAGCTATGATGATAGTTAAAAACTTTCCCAATAAAGTACTATCCCATATTGTGCTATTTACCTTGATTTTTTGTCTCTCAGAGTTGCTGATTTTGTATGCATCTAAGCAGAATTTAATTCCTCCAGCAATAGCAGCAACACCAATCACAATAAGAATTGGTCCAATAATTTCACCTTTGTCAATAGATAGCATGATGTTGTTGTGGAAGCGCAGAAGCAACACAGTAACTCCACCCATTATGATGAGTCCACCTGCCACAAATAGGGCGATGCTGATTCGGAATGGCATTCTGCCCTTACCATAGTTTGGTGACTGGAAGTTCGTTCGAAGCTTTTTGTCATGATATTCTTGACGAATGCTAGTCTTGCCGCCTCTTTCATCAACAAGAGATGCTTTTGATGCGCCCAAACTCTTTGATTGGCGAGCCAAATTACTGCGGGAGCTCGAACGTCCAGGACCGCCAGTTGAAGCTCGCGTAAATTGGCCACTAGCGTATGGATTCATCGAGCCTCGTCCAGGCGTTTGAGGAATACCTGGATATCCAGCCGGTGCTCCATAGCTGTTAACGCTTGCAGCATAACTAGGCTGCCGAGCGTCATATCCAACAGGACCTGAAGGATATCCAAATGACTGTGACGGAAAGCTACCCTGGGACCTATTCATTTGGGCCTGCGCCATTTTAACCACAGAATCCTGGTCAGGAAAAAGCTAACTTAGGTAAGGAAGCTTAAGAAATAGCTATAGTTTGTAATTTTCACTGAAAAATCCAGAAGCAGTCGGTCTCTTAACAGCGAACAGCAACAGTGAAAAATATATTCTCAACGCGGAAATAAAAAGGCTGTTTTGATTTCGATTTAAAAATGTATCGATTTACAATATAACAAAAGTTTTTGTTTGTTAAGTAAAAATTCTTCCTATTTTGACTTTTAATGGATTTTAAGCACAAAAGATAAATACATAAAGCAGTTTTTTAAGGATAATAAAAGCAAAATAAAACAATTTGTTAATTCATTTGAAAAATCGCGTTATATTTAAATAATTTATGAAAAAAATTTAGTGAGTTTCATTGGATAATCTGTGATGCAATTGAAATATTTACAATGCCTAAGCGTTAAGCAGTTTTGCTCAGTCTTATTAAAAGTACTGGTATTACTATTATCAGTTGACAACCTAATCTGCGTAGTGTTAAGTAAAACTTAAAATCATTTTACTAATATGTTATACCTATAATGCTATAGGCCTTACTGCCGGTCTAACTCTTATAAATTAAAAAACTCAAGACTTAGGAAAAAAATTTGTAGGCAGAAAAGTTCAAAGCCTTTTCTATAGGCTAGATGATCAGCCTTTGCCAATAAGAACTAAAAAGCTAGTTAACAAGCCTAGGCCTACGGAAAAAATTTTGAGGAAGCATTTTTGTATAACCAGCTAAATACAAATATTTGATTGACAGTCTATATAGAACTGCTGACTAAATAGTCATGGCATATATGTAAATTTGACTTGTAACTTATGAATTGTTTAAATTTAATTTAGGTAGGCCTTGCACTAGTTAAAAATCACTAACTATTGCTATTGTAATATAGCTATGCTAGTTTTTAAGCTAGGTCTACTATAATAAAATTGCACTTACAGTTATAGCTAAGCCTATATCTACAAAAAGATCCTTTGTTGCCAGAAGAGCATAGGTAATATGCGTATCATGCCAACTCTAGAGCCAGTATTGCCAAAAAAGTTAGCTAGTTTATAGGCCTAGGCCTTGTCTAATCAAATACAAGCATATAATATAGCACTAGAGCATATTTATTTTGGTAGCTATATTTATCATAGCTATAGCTTATCTCTACCTTGCTAATAGACTAAAAAATTATATTGCCTATTATTATTAATAATCTAAGACTTAGAATACAAATTATAAAATCAATTCTATATTAGAAATGTGAGGCCAATTACTATATATGCTCTAGAAATTAATTGCGCATTTTCTTTTGCAGACTAACTTTTTTACTAATTGGTCTATAGCTTTACTTGTCCTGGCTATCTAGCATTACTATTTTCTATTATATTTCATTAAGTGTATGCATGCTTAGTCCTTAGTTGCTAGGATCTCTAGACTCTAGATACCCATAACTTGAAACTTGAAAGGTTTAAATCTACAAAAATAAAAAAATCAGCAAGCTGATCTACTAGCTTGGTTTTCCTTTCTATTTTCAATGAACAATTTGTCATTTATCCTAGTTTGGAAATTATATCCTAAAATCTAAGTAATATATGATAAAAAATCTATCTATTATTTGATAAAAAGTTGTTCTCAAATTTTTAGACAATAGAGTTTGCATAATATTTGTGTATATTTTGGTACTAGCATATTACTTAATTTTATATTTTTAAATATTGATACTTATACTTTTAATAATGTTTTATTATAGCTAGCTATATAACTAGGATAATTCAGAGTATAGTCTTATACATTCACTACTCTGTGGTTAAGTTTATCAATTTGTATTTGTATTATTTTTTATCCTAATTATTTTCTATATATTTAATTCCAGATACAATTATCACTATTGAAGCAGGCAAAATTTACTTAAATGGCTGATGATGATGAGCCTGAAAGGAAGAGGCTCAAAGTGGAAGCTGAGTAAGTTATTTTCTATTAAAGAATAAAATTATAAAATAAGCAAATCACTTAAATAACAGATAAAGGACTGATAAAAATTTATACCATTTGCACTGTCTTCAGGATCAGTAGTATTAGTCCAGGATCAGTCAGTAGCAGTTCAGGATCAGTCAGTAGCAGTTCAGGATCAGTCAGTAGCAGTTCAGGATCAGTCAGTAGCTGTTCAGGACCAGTCAGTAGCAGTTCAGGATCAGTCAGTAGCAGGTCACATCCTAGACGTTAATCAGTAAAAGCTGAATTCCCAAATCCCCAGATCGGACTGGGAGCACAAATTCGATTCATTGGCTCCGGAGGATCGCCTGTGCGTATTAACCAACCTGATAGCGAAATGCTCGCACCCCGAGCTAATCCATCTGCACTGTTCGTTGATGCCGCGTCTAAAACGCGATTTCGTTGCTCAGCTGCCTACAGAGCTGTCGCTAAGAATTCTTGGGGAACTTTGTCCCAAAGATTTGCTAGCCTGCGCTCAGGTTTCTCGGCGTTGGCGCCTGCTAGCGGAAGATCCGCATCTGTGGCGCAGGCAGGGTGGCAAGCGGGCCTACCAGCGAGCCAGGCAGGTTCGCTGCAACTGGCTTCGCGGTGTGTCCTCCTCCAGCCAGGCCAATGGTCCGCGCAGGGAGCCCGGGCCGACTCTGCCCTCGTTATTAACGCTGCCGGCTCACGATAATCACGTGATCACCTGTTTGGAGATGTGGCGCACTTTTATTGTGTCGGCTAGCGACGATTCTACTATTAGATTGTGGCGCGCAGATACGGGACAGCTGGTGAGACTGCTATGCCCCTGATTCTCCTCCATTGGCTAACTTCCCTGATTCTTCCAAGTGAGCTTCTCCCCCCTAGTATAACTCTCCCTGATTCTCCAAGTGGGCTTCTTCCTCCCTCTTGCCTAACTTTCCCGGATTCTCACAGTGTGTTTCTCCCCCTCGTGTCTAAATTTCCCTCATTCTTCCAGTGGGCTTCTCCCCCTCGTGTCTATCTTTCCCTGATTCTCCCAGTGGGCTTCTTCCTCCCTCTTGTCTAAATTTCCCTGATTCTTCCAGTGGGCTTCTTCCTCCCTCTTGTCTAAATTTCCCTGATTCTTCCAGTGGGCTTCTCCTCCCTCTTGTCTAAATTTCCCTGATTCTCCCAGTGGGCTTCTTCCCCTCGTGTCTATCTTTCCCTGATTCTCCCCCCTCGTGTCTAACTTTTCCTGATTCTCCCAGTGGGATTCCCCCCTCATGTCTAACTTTCCCTGATTATCCCAATGCGATCTACCCCCTCGTGTCTAACTTTCCCAGATTCTCCCAGTAAACCCTTATCCCTGTCAACAGGTCCGCACCCTAACTGGTCACATTGGCGGCGTTTGGTCCACCGCAATAGTCAACGATCTATTAGTATCCGGCAGTACAGATCGCACAGTCAGGGTCTGGTGCATGGAGACCGGACTGTGCCGGCACACCCTGGCTGGTCACGTGAGCACAGTCCGTTGCCTAGCCGGTCGGGACAGCCTAGTAGCCAGCGGTTCTCGAGACACCAGCCTGCGCGTGTGGGATTTACACACCGGATCCTGCAAAGTGGTATTGCACGGGCATCGTGCGGCAGTTCGAGCGGTGCAGTGGCTGTCGGATTCGGAGCTGGTCTCGGCTAGTTACGACAGTACAGTTCGAGTCTGGTCTATAGAATCTAGCAGCAGGGGTCCGTACTATTGCAAGTACGTGCTGGATCAGCATATCAATCGGGTGTACACCCTGGCAGCCACGCCGCAGTACATTGTGTCCGGCTCTTTAGATACTACTATCAGGGTATGGCGCAGCTCAGATGGTCAACTTTTGCGCACCCTGCTGGGTCATCAATCATTGACGGCTGGCATGTTGATTCTGCCAGATGGTCGGTTGGTTAGCGGCAACGCTGACACCACTCTGCGAGTGTGGGATCTGGCTAGCGGCCAGTGTCAGCACGTGCTGGGTCTGGGCGGACCTCACAAGCATCAGAGCGCCATCACTTCAATGCAGATTGTGCAGGATTTTATTGTGTCCGCGTCTGACGATGGGACCGTGAGTTTTTTTTGGGTTGTTTGAGGGATCTCGGGTTGGGTGAGATTTCTGTTCATTTTAGGGTGAGATTTCTGTTCATTTTAGGGTGAGATTTCTGTTCATTTTAGGGTGAGATTTCTGTTCATTTTAGGGTGAGATTTCTATTCATTTTAGGGTGAGATTTCTGTTCATTTTAGGGTGAGATTTCTGTTCATTTTAGGGTGAGATTTCTATTTATTTTCTTGGGTGGGATTCCGAGTAATCTAGAGGTGAGATTTCTATTTAATCTATGGGTGAGATTCCAAAAAATTTAGAGCTTAGACTTCTATTTAATCTTGGGGTGAGATTCCCGGTAATCTAGGGTGAGATTTTTATTTAATCTTGGGGTAAGATTGTGAGTAGTCTAGAGGTGAGATTTCTTTGTAATCTAGAGGTGAGATTTCTATTTAATCTTAATTGAGATTTCTATATGATCTTGGGGTAAGATTGTGAGTAGTCTAGAGGTGAGATTTCTTTGTAATCTAGAGGTGAGATTTCTATTTAATCTTAATTGAGATTTCTATATGATCTTGGGGTAAGATTGTGAGTAGTCTAGAGGTGAGATTTTTATTTAATCTTGGGGTAAGATTGTGAGTAGTCTAGAGGTGAGATTTTTATTTAATCTTGGGGTAAGATTGTGAGTAGTCTAGAGGTGAGATTTCTATATAATCTTGGGGTAAGATTCTGAGTAGTCTAGAGGGGAGATTTCTTTGTAATCTAGAGGTGAGATTTCTATTTAATCTTAAGTGAGATTTCTATATGATCTTGGGGTAAGATTGTGAGTAGTCTAGAGGTGAGATTTTTATTTAATCTTGGGGTAAGATTGTGAGTAGTCTAGAGGTGAGATTTTTATTTAATCTTGGGGTAAGATTGTGAGTAGTCTAGAGGTGAGATTTTTATTTAATCTTGGGGTAAGATTGTGAGTAGTCTAGAGGTGAGATTTTTATTTAATCTTGGGGTAAGATTGTGAGTAGTCTAGAGGTGAGATTTTTATTTAATCTTGGGGTAAGATTGTGAGTAGTCTAGAGGTGAGATTTTTATTTAATCTTGGGGTAAGATTGTGAGTAGTCTAGAGGTGAGATTTTTATTTAATCTTGGGGTAAGATTGTGAGTAGTCTAGAGGTGAGATTTCTATATAATCTTGGGGTAAGATTCTGAGTAGTCTAGAGGGGAGATTTCTTTGTAATCTAGAGGTGAGATTTCTATTTAATCTTAAGTGAGATTTCTATATGATCTTGGGGTAAGATTGTGAGTAGTCTAGAGGTGAGATTTTTATTTAATCTTGGGGTAAGATTGTGAGTAGTCTAGAGGTGAGATTTTTATTTAATCTTGGGGTAAGATTGTGAGTAGTCTAGAGGTGAGATTTTTATTTAATCTTGGGGTAAGATTGTGAGTAGTCTAGAGGTGAGATTTTTATTTAATCTTGGGGTAAGATTGTGAGTAGTCTAGAGGTGAGATTTTTATTTAATCTTGGGGTAAGATTGTGAGTAGTCTAGAGGTGAGATTTCTTTGTAATCTAGAGGTGAGATTTCTATTTAATCTTAAGTGAGATTTCTATATGATCTTGGGGTAAGATTGTGAGTAGTCTAGAGGTGAGATTTCTATATAATCTTGGGGTAAGATTCTGAGTAGTCTAGAGGGGAGATTTCTTTGTAATCTAGAGGTGAGATTTCTATTTAATCTTAATTGAGATTTCTATATGATCTTGGGGTAAGATTCTGAGTAGTCTAGAGGGGAGATTTCTTTGTAATCTAGAGGTGAGATTTCTATTTAATCTTAAGTGAGATTTCTATATGATCTTGGGGTAAGATTTTGAGTAGTCTAGAGGGGAGATTTCTATTTAATCTTAAGTGAGATTTCTATATGATCTTGGGGTAAGATTGTGAGTAGTCTAGAGGTGAGATTTCTATATAATCTTGGGGTAAGATTCTGAGTAGTCTAGAGGGGAGATTTCTTTGTAATCTAGAGGTGAGATTTCTATTTAATCTTAATTGAGATTTCTATATGATCTTGGGGTAAGATTGTGAGTAGTCTAGAGGTGAGATTTCTTTGTAATCTAGAGGTGAGATTTCTATTTAATCTTAAGTGAGATTTCTATATGATCTTGGGGTAAGATTCTGAGTAGTCTAGAGGGGAGATTTCTTTGTAATCTAGAGGTGAGATTTCTATTTAATCTTAAGTGAGATTTCTATATGATCTTGGGGTAAGATTTTGAGTAGTCTAGAGGGGAGATTTCTATTTAATCTTAATTGAGATTTCTATATGATCTTGGGGTAAGATTCTGAGTAGTCTAGAGGGGAGATTTCTTTGTAATCTAGAGGTGAGATTTCTATTTAATCTTAATTGAGATTTCTATATGATCTTGGGGTAAGATTCTGAGTAGTCTAGAGGGGAGATTTCTTTGTAATCTAGAGGTGAGATTTCTATTTAATCTTAAGTGAGATTTCTGTATGATCTTGGGGTAAGATTTTGAGTAGTCTAGAGGTGAGATTTCTATATAATCTTGGGGTAAGATTTGGAGAAATCTAGAGGGGAGATTTCTCTATGATCCTGGGGTAAGATTCTGAGTAGTCTAGAGGGGAGATTTCTATATAATCTTGGGGTAAGATTCTGAGTAGTCTAGAGGGGAGATTTCTATATAATCTTGGGGTAAGATTCTGAGTAATCTAGAGGGGAGATTTCTATATGATCCTGGGGTGGGTTTCCGAGTATTCTAGTAATAAGATTTCCATTTAATTCTGGAGTGAGATTTCAAATAATATAGAGGTGAGATTTCTATTTAATTCTTGAGGGCAATTCCGATTCATCTAGAGATGATAATTCTATTCTTTTTAATCTTGGGGCAGATTCCTAATAATCTAAAGGTGCGATTTATCATTATTGAAATGGAAGTTTTCTTTTAGATTTAATGGCTAGATTTAAGATTACTTGAGGTGTAAGATTTTTCTCTCTGGGGGTGAGATTTTGGGACCCTAAGCAATACGAAATTTAGACTCAGAGTAAATGAGATTGTAGATTTAAGAAGACTCACCCCATCTAAACCAAAAACTACTTTTCCCAACACCTCCAGGTGAAAATGTGGAGCGCCACAACCGGCCAATTCGTTCGCGACTTGCTCCGCCTGGAATCCGCCGGTCACGGCGGCGTCGTTTGGCGAATCTGCGCCTCCGACACCCGGCTGGTTTGCGCCGCCGGCTCGCGCAACGGCTCCGAGGACGCCAAACTCATCGTCTTGAACTTCGATCCCGACTGTGTGTCGCAAGCGCCGCACTCGTGCAACGACAATCGCCCTAGCGGTTCAAACATTGTTGGTGGTGGCTGTCGTTGCTCCGACCATCGTGTCGTTGTCGACGCCGAAGATGTCGTTGATGACGAAGGTGATGAACAGCTGGTTGCAGATTTCCCATTGGGAAGATTTCGGCCGCCAATATAAGTGAGATATTTAAGTATCTTTTATTATGAGTTTTATTAAGGTTACTGCTTCTTTTGCTTTTTTTCTGCTTGTTGCTTTTGCTTGCATGCTTGCTTGCTTGATTTGCGTTAGTTGTTATTGCGATATAGCTTGACGAACTTTGATATAGTAATAATTACTAATGAACACGAAAAAATAATAAGTCAATTCCTGATTTATTCTATTTAATTCTTTTTTTAATCTCTAAAACATTCTGTCTTTATTACTTCAAGTAGTTTTTATATGAAAAATAGCTGTTTAACTTCTTTTGTTGTCGTCAATCATTTTTCTGATTTTACTGTTGATGTTGATTATCCAGCCAATTGTATATTTTTGGGAATAATCTGTAATCCTCTTGCGCTTTCTCATTCATAATTGTAATAGTATAATGCGTAGTTTGTACTTTTAATTATTACCGATAATACTGGATTGTACTAAATATAACTAAGTGTATACTATTATGTGCTTTATTATATTGTACATAGAATTTTGATTGGTGATTTTAATTTGAGAATGGCAAAAATACTATTGTAAAGTCGTTGTTTTACTGGGCGGTACAAAGACTACATGTACAAATATTTGTATGCTATGTAAGTATCTATTATTAATACAATATAAGTAATTAAAGTCCAGTCCTATATGACAAACCACAGTTTGGGTCGCTGATGCTACTAAGACTATGTAATATAGTTAGTTAATGAGCCTACAAAGACTTGATACACTGCATGCTTAAAGGAATAAATAGGTTTTGATTAAGTAAAGTTAAGATGGCCAATCGGGTAAGTTTAAGTCACTCGTGCTACAAAGACCACTGGTGATGAGTCTCTATGAGGACAGTTTTTTTAAATAAAAAATGGCGTTTACACTACAAAGACTACCGGATAGTGAGAGACAAAGACTAGCTGTACGCTTCTAAAGTTAATAACTGAAGCGATAAAATTTTTGAAAGAATCAAACTTATGAATTGGAGGCTACACAATATATGTGCAGTAATTATTGATATGCAAGAATTTTATTTGTTTCAATCAAGTTTACTGTTTATTTTTTTGTTAAACCACGCTGAGATTTAATTGAGTAGCATAAAACCCGAACCTGACACCACGACATATTAGTTTAAAGGCGATGATGCAATTTTAGAACTGTTGGTTCAACATGATCCTTTAAGGATTTTCATCATAATGCTGGCAGCCAATCCTAATTGTGTGTTTAACTGCCCATGCAGACGAAAGATTTCAGCTTGCTGAGCCCGCTCAACTGTCGGTCGCAGTTTTCGTTTACGAACAGGCAGCTGCGGTGGGTTGGCGGTGGTTGGTTTTAAAGCGGTGCTTTGATTTCGATTAGGCAGACAAAATCTCCTGTTAGACAGACACAATCACCTCTTAGACAGACACAATCACCTCTTAGACAGACACAATCACCTCTTAGACAGACACAAAATCGCCTGTTAGACAGACACAAAATCTCCTGTTAGACAGACACAAAATCGCCTGTTAGACAGACACAAAATCACCTGTTAGACAGACACAAAATCTCCTGTTAGACAGACACAAAATCTCCTGTTAGACAGACACAAAATCTCCTGTTAGACAGACACAAAATCTCCTGTTAGACACACACAAAATCGCCTGTTAGACACACACAAAATCGCCTGTTAAAAAGGCACAAAATCACCTGTTAAACAGACACAAAATCACCTGTTAGACACAAAATCACCTGTCGGACAGACACAAAATCACCTGTTAGACAGACACAATCACCTGTTAGACAGACACAAAATCGCCTTTAGGACAGACACAAAAACACCTGTTAGACAGACACAAAATCACCATCAGACAGACATAAATCACCTGTTAGACAGGCATAAAATATGCTAGACAGACACAAAAAACACTCACGTATTGTTAAATCGCCGAATAGTTCTGTCGTCGGCGGCCGCGGCACAGATCGGCACAACGACACTTTTTTCGCACGTGTACCTGCTGCAGGCGCAAGTCGCTTTGCCTTCGGCGTTAATTTGACAGTCGTGAAATTGCGGACATTGCTTTTGGTCGCAGTTGCCTGTCGGGGTTAAATAAGTATTGTAGGTTTATCCTCAGTAAAATGTACATGCTCTTACATGCTCTAAATTTGGTTTGCTCACTGGCGCATTTTCCCGCGCTGGAAAATCTTGCTTCCGCAGATGAGTACTCGAATTTGCAGAACGCGCCGGTAACGCACTGGCCGTCAGTTGTGCAGTCCTGGTTGACTTCCTGGTTGCGTTTTTTGTTTGTTTATTTAGCTGGGGATTTTATTGATCCTTTATTGATAAACTATCTCCCATGCTCACTACGATTCTTTCTTAGCTATCCATGGTTTTCAAAGTCTTCGAGAGATTCTTCCAATCTCTCAGACATTTACCGAATGAAATTGCAGAGAGATTCACCACGCTTTGATTACTTTTTATCATACTTTTAAAACTCTACGAGTATTTCTGGGGTGCGGTCACACGGCTGAAAAGACACCGCTAAAAAGAAATATCGCCAAAAAGACACAATGCCGAAAAGACACACTGCCATAAAGACACATCGCTGCAAAGACACAACGCCCAAAAAGAAACATCGCCGAAAGGACACATCGCCGAAAAGACACATCTCCGAAAAGACACATCGCCGTAAAGACACATCTCCGAAAAGACATCTCCGAAAAGACACATCGCCGTAAAGACACATCTCCGAAAAGACACATCGCCGAAGAGACACATCGCTGAAAAGGCAATACTCCGAAAAGACAACGCTGAAAAGATCTTGAAAGAGCTGAAAATAAACGCTGTAAGTCTAGACTATGACATTTCACGATCTTTAAGATACTGTTTGTCTATTAATTCTCGCAGAGATTCTCTCTCCTTTCCAGATATGATCCCACTGCTCAAAAAAGCCAGCAAACTCACTGCTCCGCACAAGCAGATGCACATCTTGCCATCAATAGTCCTGGTGAAACTGCGTCCCTCGGTGCGCACCGAGGGCAGTCGGCAGCCGCACTGGGCCTGGCTGCACATGTCGATCCCGCTGACCGACTGACAAACAGCCAGGATGGCTACCAGGACAAAGACCAAAGCTGGGATCTGATGATGGAACCTGTTGGGCTGCATGCTGATTCGATCAAGCAATAGCTGTTTAGCTGAGGATTTTTCTGATTATCTACCGCGCTGCTATACAGTCAAGTATTAAATTCTTCAAGTAGATCCGTGTCTTCTTGTATATAGGGATCCCCTGCTGTAGCTTCACTGCCTTAAAACCTGCGTGTTGTTTTTTTCTCTCAATTGCCGACTCACCGACTAGCTTGAGGATCGGTGTCGGATTTCAAGTTTGCTCAAGGCGGCGGCATATGGCGACAATCTGTGCCAGCGGTTGCTTCGGTGGGTAATAAATTTTCCTTGCGACGATGAGATCGGCGGTTTTTTTTGACAATCCGTTGGTTAAAGATTTTTTAATAGATCTGTGAGCGTTTGATTTATAGCCAGCAGACAACAGGCTGCAAGTTTAGCGCAGAAGAAATACAATACAGGCGGCGTGTCTGCCTTGTCGATTGTGTGTTTTTGTGTGTGTTTGTCGTCATTCAAAAGTCTCGACGTTCTCTTTGTTTTTTTAAATTGAGCTATTTTTAGAAACTAGTGCCTATTGCTTCAAATTTAGCCGTTTTTTTACAGTGAATCTCTGTGTCTCTGCAAAAGACTTCCTGTCTCTTCAAGTGATTCTCTGTCTCTTAAAGAGATTCTCTGTTTGTCAAAGTGATCCTCTGTCTCTCTAAGAGATTTTCTGTCTCTCTAAGCGATTCTCTATCTGGTCAACAGATTCTCCGTTTCTCCAAGAGATTCTCTATCTCTGCAAGAGATTCTCTATCTCTGTAAGAGACTCTCTATCTATGCAAGAGAGTCTCTATCTCTGCAAGAGATTCTCTATCTCTGTAAGAGACTCTCTATCTATGCAAGAGAGTCTCTATCTCTGCAAGAGATTCTCTATCTCTGTAAGAGACTCTCTATCTATGCAAGAGACTCTCTACCTCTGCAAGAGATTCTCTATCTTTGTAAGAGACTCTCTATCTATGCAAGAGAGTCTCTATCTCTGCAAGAGATTCTCTATCTCTGTAAGAGACTCTCTATCTATGCAAGAGAGTCTCTATCTCTGCAAGAGATTCTCTATCTCTGTAAGAGACTCTCTATCTATGCAAGAGACTCTCTACCTCTGCAAGAGATTCTCTATCTCTGTAAGAGACTCTCTATCTATGCAAGAGAGTCTCTATCTCTGCAAGAGATTCTTCAATTATCTCTGCAAGAGATTCTCCGTCTCTCCAAGAGATTCTCCGCCCCTATAACAGATTCTCTGTCTCGTTAACAGATTATCTATCTCTCCAAGGGATTCTCTGGAATCCAAGTGATTTAATTAAATAGGTTTTAATTTTCCATATTTACTCGCTACGTCTGCCAACAGCTATGCAGCACTATACGGCCGTTTTCTGGCCACAGTTTTTTTCTATATTTTAAGTTTATAAAAATCTTACAGAGGCAACTACTCGTAATAGTACTTGAAGTAGCATGGTTAAAAAAGATTGGTTATCAAGCAGTTTGAATGCTTTACCGGAGCAATATATATTGATTATAAATAATTTTAAAAGGGAAAAATATAGAAGAATAACTGATTAAATATAATCTCTAAACCACCACAAAATGTCAGTTTTTTCTCGTACAGGGAGAATCTCTGAAAAAAGCTAGTAAGAGAATCTCAGATACAATCATACGAAGAGCACCGTGAGAGAATCTATGTTTCAGGGAACCTAGTGAGAGAATCTCAATGTGAGCATAAAAAGTCTCTATTCGAGGAAGCGAAGCGCTTAATTTGTACCACTCCACGGGGAAATGATGCACAATGTTCAGAAGTAAATTAGTCAATAATTTAACAATCGGACAGCAAACTATTTGATCAAAATTGTCAATAGTTTTGACAATGCAGGAATGTGCCAGGGTCAATTAACTTCCAAGGGTTTTATGTTAAAGAAAAAATGAAAACATTTCCGTCCAGGAAGTTAACATTGGGAGATCTCAGATCATTTAATGAAAAAAAATTGTACGCACTTGTACGTACGTTTACGGGGCAAAAAAATCAACCCTCGAAATGCAGTGGAAAAGCCACCGCTCTCTCCAAGTCTTTTCTCTATATCGATTTTTATGACAGCTAGATATTAACTGTTCATAATTGTAACTGCACACTAACTAACTCAGCAACCCACATGGAGCTGTATAAGAATCGATTTCATAACTATAAATAGAAGATCACAAGTGTGCGAGCCCTGGGACTCACACACACACACACACACACACACACACACACACACACACTCACACACAGCTGAGGAAGTGTGTGGCCAGCTAAGGAGCGGAGCGCCCACTTAATTCCCGAGTCCTTCAGTCTTGGTTAACGCCACGGTCGCCACATGTTGTCCACTCAGCGCCTCACGGCGCTTCCAGCAAGCAGAAGCAGCAGCGGCGGCGGCGGCGGCAGCGGCAGCAACAAAAAGCAACAACAAAATCATCAACAGCAGCAGCAGCAGCAGCAGACTTGCAAAATTAATTCAGAACGCCAGCAGCAACGCGTCGTTAAAAACATGTCCGCCGACTCGTTGAACAGTCAGGCGAGCGCCGCAGATCATCGTCGTCCGTCGTTTCATCGTCGCCTATTTCAACGATTGCGCCGATATTCGAGTCCGAATAGCGGTTGTCAAGGAGGTCGAACAGGAACTAGCGATTTGTTGAACAGCTACGGCGGCAGCTGGCAACAGTCCATTGTGGAGTTCAATTTGAAAAGCGAGCTGTACGTGTGCAAACGAAAATTAGTTAGCAAATGCGAGGCGCTGGGCGTTCTATGTCGGGAGCTGGACAAGATCAAGGAGGAGCGGGAGGAGTTCAAGGCTCTGGCTCAGCAGGCAAGTTGCAATCCCCAGATTGCGAGGAAATCAATGGACATGTTTTTATATTTTCATTCAAAAATCAAAAGTTTTAACTTGAATTTGAAGTATATTTCCAATGTACGCTATTTCTATTTCTATTTCTATTTCTATTTCTATTTCTTTTTCTTTTTCTATTTCCATCTATATTTCAATTTCAATTTCAATTTCTATTTCCATTTCTATTTCTATTTCCATTTCTATTTCTACTTCTATTTCTATTAATTCTATTTCTAGTTCCATTTTAGCTCTATTTTTACGATTTTTATTTCTTTTTTTTCTACTATTCTGGTTTCTATTTCTATTTCTTTTTCTATTTCTATTTCTATTTCCATTTCTATTTCCATTAATATTTCTATTTCCGTTTCTATTTCTATTTCTATTTCCATTTCTATTTCCATTTCTATTTCCATTAATATTTCTATTTCCGTTTCTATTTCTATTTCTTTTTCTAGTTCTATTTATAGTTCTATTTCTAGTTCCATCTTAATTTCTATTTCTATTTCTAGTTCTATTTCTAGTTCTATTTTTATTTCTATTTCTACTTCTGTTTCTATTTCTATTTCTATTTCCATTTCCATTTCTATTTCTATTTCTATGTCGATTGCTATTTCAATTCTAATTTTAATTCTATTTCCATTTCTTTTCTACTTCTATTTCTATTTCTTTTTCTATTTCTACTTCTACTTCTATTTCTATTTCTATTTCTCTTTCTATTTCTATTTCTATTTCCATTTCTATTTCTACTTCTATTTCTATTTCTTTTTCTATTTCTACTTCTACTTCTATTTCTATTTCTATTTCTCTTTCTATTTCTATTTCTATTTCCATTTCTCTTTCTATTTCAATTTATATTTCCATCTCTAATCCCACAGGCCCACGCTCGTTGTCAAATAATGCGCCGAGCTCTGGGCTTCGGCGAGCTGCTCGAAGAGCAGATGAAGCCAATCTCAGTGGAGAGCGGAGATGACTCGGTGCTCCGGCAACTATTATTCGAATGCATGGAGCACAATAAGGCTCTGCAGAGTCGCAACGCCGAATTGCTAGAATCGTTGGACAATTTGCAGGGCGACATCAAACTGCTCAGGCAAAGTCAGCAGCAACAGCAGCAACAGCAGCAGCAACAACAACCATTGCTTAATCCAGCCTGGGTAGAAGAGCGCTGTCAGTTAGTTGAACAGCTCGAGCAGAGCAAAAGCCGACTAGATCAACTTGAAGCAGATTTTCGAACTTTACTAGACGAAAAAGAGGAACTGGTTGTTGAGCGCGACGCGTTGCGAGGGAAATACGATCGAGTGAACAGCGAGCTGAATTATTTATTGAAGGGCGACGCTGGACGCGTTCTGGACATTGATGCTGTGGTGATGGAGAATCGCTACCTGCAGGTTAGAGAGACGGTTGGTTGGGAGTCTGCGGGCTAATGGGATGTGATTGGTGGGAGAATAGATTCTCGTAGAAGAAAAGGAAATAGGGTAAGGTAGAGAAGACGGACGGGGCAGAAAGGAAAAAATCTAGAAACAAGAGATGAGAGAAGATGAGAGAAGAGAACGAGAGGAGAGGAGAGGAGAGGAGAGGAGAAGAGAGAATAGGAGAGGAGAGGAGAGGAAAAGAGGAGAGGAGAGGAAAGGAGGAGAGGAGAGGAGAGGAGAGGAGGAGAGGAGAGGAGAGGAGAGGAGAGGAGAGGAGAGGAGAGGAAAAGAGGAGAGGAGAGGAAAGGAGGAGAGGAGAGAAGAGGAGAGGAGGAGAGGAGAGAAGAGGAGAGGAGAGGAGAGGAGAGGAGAGGAGAGGAGAGGAGAGGAGAGGAGAGGAGAGGAGAGGAGAGGAAAAGAGGAGAGGAGAGGAAAGGAGGAGAGGAGAGAAGAGGAGAGGAGGAGAGGAGAGGAGAGGAGAGGAGAGGAGAGGAGAGGAGAGGAGAGGAGAGGAGAGGAGAGGAGAGGAGAGGAGAGGAGAGGAGAGTAGAGGAGAGAAGAGGAGAGGAGAGGAGAGGAGAGGAGAGGAGAGGAGAGGAGAGGAGAGGAGAGTATGCAGGAGAGAGCAGAAGACATTTATGGCTAATGGAAGCGATAAAAGCCAAGATTTACTCAGCAATCCTAATAGGTGGCAATACAGCCATCCATCCAGTTAAAGCTTAAACTAGCAAAAACCTCATATTGACGTGCGTCCCCCCAAAGGAGAGGCTGCGCCACATGGAGGAGGAGCGCGCCATGGCCTATCAAGCCGTGTCAAAGTACAAGTCGCTGCTCGAACGTCACAAAACCGCCGTATTTGACTCTCTGATGCCGCAGCAGCAGCAGCAGCCTCAATCGGCGTCTTCTAGTCTATCTCTGTCGTCGGACCTGACTTTCACTGCGGCTTCGGCGACTTCAGCCCAGCCGGTGATCACCCAGAACACGGTGAACTCGTTGATCTCCACGCTGACGCCGAGCGCGTCAACTTTGCGCGATCTGCAAAGCCTTGCCAAAGCCCTGCTGGACACAATTCAGGTGATTTTGTGGCAAATGCTTTTTGTCCTACTTAGAGTAGTCTGTCGATTTTTGGATATTTTTATAGTAAAAATTAATGCACGAAATTAGATAAAATTATATGGGAGTGTTATAGTGACAGTTGAACATGGTTAAAGTAAGATTGGGTCAAATAAGACTCCTAGTAGACTTAATAATACAGGGCTGGATCTAAAGAGACTAGATTTAATCCATGAGACTAGATAAGATCTAATGAGACTCCTAACTATCTTCTGGCGATCTATGATGGAGATTAGAGACTCCATGAAATATAAAAAGTCTAGATTAGATCATATGATGCTATAACATAATGAATTGGTTAGACTAGATCAAATGAGACTTGATAGTATCTGAAGAGACTAGATTAAATCCATAAGACTAGATGATATCTATACAGTTATTTATGAGATCTAATGAGACTAGATTAAGAAACTAGATTAGATCAAACGAAACTAGATGGGATATAAAGAGACTAGATTAAATCTAACAGACTAGATGAGATGTAGACAGTCTAGATGAGATCTAATGAGACTAGATAAGGAGACTAGATTAAATCTAACAGACTAGATTTGATATAAACAGACTAAATTAAATCTAAGAGACTAGATGAGATTTAGACAGTCTAGATGAGATAGATCTAATGAGACTTGATAAGGAGACTAGATTAAGTCAAAAAAGACTAGATTTGATATTAAGAGACTAGATTAAATCTAAGAGACTAGATGAGATGTAGACAGTCTAGATGAGATCTAATGAGACTTGATAAGGAGACTAGATTAAATCAAACGAGACTAGATTTGATTTAAACAGACTAGATTAAATCTAAGAGTCTAGATGAGAT
>CATNEM010000162.1:372500-375000 GCA_950096795.1 Macrostomum cliftonense
GCGTCCAACGAGAAGCTCTTCATCTTCCACTGGAGTCGCTTTTTGCCTAATTGACGCGTCAATTCTGAAACAAAAAAATGATTGGCCTTTGAAGTTACTAAGTGCTAATTTAAAGTCATGTCCACTCCTGACTACTGACATAAGTAGCAAGTTTACGCGGATAATTTAGATTTCCAGTCTAAACTTTATTTAGCTAAAATGAAAGATGCGTGAAATGCAACGAATCCTCACCAGCTTGCGGGCTGATTTCGCTCGTCGCACCAAAGATCCCACCGCTGCCACCAATTTTTCGCGGTGAGCTCGTTGAGCCGCCCGGGCCGCCTCCGCTGATTGTCCCTGCTCGTCTAGGCGAATCTTTCGACGACGAGTGATGCGACGATGCATCGCTGCTGCCAAGACGTCGCCTTATTGGACAGATGCTCTCGTCGCTAGCTTCAGCGTGTCTCAGACTTGTCCCGGTGTTCTCCTGGTCAACTGACAGGCTTTTGTTTCGACCAAATTGCCTTCGTCGGTGCGGGTTTGGCGGGGCTGAAAGGGATTTTCAGAAAGTTTTTTAGTCATTTTTAGTACTTGTATAATTCGAAAGATTAGTTTACATTGTGATTTAGTACGTTATTACTAACCTTGATTTTCAACAAAATTCGTATTAGTAAACGATGAACTTTTTCTCTTTGTATCGTCATTGATTCGCAGGAGTCCAGTGGCGCCGACTCCGCCGCTACCGCTGCACGCCTGCTGAACTGGATCCGGGTTGTCCGCTGAGACACTTTTCTTTCTGGAATCCAGCATTGGCCTGGCTGATGATTTTGTTGGTCTTCTTGGTGCTGCTTCAGCTGCGAAAAATGAAAAACAAAACTTTGTAATTCGTTACGGTTCAAGCACTTATCTGAAGTGCAGGTACTGTGAAAAAAAACTTCACCTTGATTTGCTCCTTCTGCACCGATTGCTTGTCCCTGAAAACGATTTTGATGCTGATGGAATGCTGTGGACTGCTCAATTGGTTGCTCCTTGTCTGACGTCGGAGTTTTTGGCTTAGTTGATAACTGATCGTCCTCCTCTTCAGTCGCCGTTTTTGTTACCAAGGCAACCGTTGTCACCTGAATGGGCGTTGGCGGCTCTTGCTGCTGCATCGGCGCTGTGTCTTCAGCATCCTTGGCCGCCGCGGCTGCAGCAGCCGCAAAAGCCGCTATGGCGGCCGATGCAGAGGCCGCAGCTGCTGGCGTCGTCAAAGGCGGACCGTGGTCGACGCTGATCGATTTCATCCGGAATGCGTTCAGAGCGGCTTTGCGCCTCGCCCAGTTGCCAACCGGGCTGCCAGACAGTTTTGGCATCAGCGATTCTCGACGAAGTCCCGACAGAGCTGAGAGTTGTTTTGGTTGTTAAGAAATTTTGTGCTTTAGTTTAAATGACACCATCTACTGACAGTAGCATGGTTGATTTTATTTTTTCTTAGGATTTAACTTTAAGAAAGCATCTCGTAGCATTTTAAATAGATTATTAATAAATTACACTACATATCGGTATATTGACCAATTTTTTACTAGCCAATATAGAAAACACATGACCAAATTTGAGATCGAAACTTAATTTTTGACTTCTTAAAAAGGCGAATCTTACAGTGGGATCTAACCGGGTTGTTTTTACGGTTTCAGATTAGAAAAATAACAAATATATTTATTATATCCACAAAGATAACTACTATAAAACTTGTTTCTGACATTCAATAAGAATGTTTTTTAGAATAAAATTCATCTAAAATGGGATAACATGTTAAGAGGTAATGTGACAGATAATTTCACACCCGCTTTAGTTGGGAAGACACGTTGACTTTTTCTTACTAAAATAATGGAGAGCGATCTTTACCCTAAACTTTAAAGTACATATTAGCGAAGGGTAATCAACTTGATCCTAAGCAACCAACCCAGATTTACAATCAATAGAAACTTTAGAATTTAGCTCAATTTAGCAACAAGAATTAATCATAAATAAAAGCCTTAGAAATGAGGAAAATCTGGTGAACAGGCAATATAAATAAACATTTATAATGAATTTAAAATGGCAAAATAGAGACTTAGAATCAAAGGGGTGGGTCAGAGAGGGTCAAGCATTCAAAAGTGCAAAAATAATACGGGGATTATTTAAAAAAAAAGTCATTCTGGCAAAGATTGAGGCTGCGAGTTGCGGCTCCATCGAGTCTCAAAAGTGGCCGAAATACGTCCCCGTCCGCCCCAGACTGGAGGCTGCTGCTCCTCTGCAGCTTCATCTTCGCTTAACTGTTTCTGTAGCAGACTTTTCTTCTGCTTTTGCTGCTTCTGTTGCTGAGAATCTTCGTCAATTGAAAGCGATTTGCTGCGCAACTTCACCCGATGGTGAAACTGGTGATAGTGACTGTGATGGTGCTTCGCCTGAGGCTTCAAATCATTCAGAGTGATGCAGGGGATCAGCTGGGCGCGGTGGCACAGACACTCGCAGGTTGTCGGATCGCACGGCGGCGGCGGCT
>CATNEM010000162.1:382500-415000 GCA_950096795.1 Macrostomum cliftonense
AGAGATGGCGCCTAAATAGGTGTCAGAGATGGCGCCTAAATAGGTGTCAGAGATGGCGCCTAAATGGGTGTCAGAGATGGCGCCTAAATGGGTGTCAGAGGTGGCATCTAAATCGGTGTCAGAGGTGGCGCTTAAATAATCGTCAGAGTTGGCGCTTAAATAGGTGCTTTTTGAATTGTTTTTACAATTCAAGCAAAGGAGGCATCGGTGGATTTGGGCACTTTAACAAACGTCAGAAAGCCCCACCTTATCCTTGTCCTTATCCTTGGTCTTCAGGACGTTAAACGCTCTCCTCCACAGTCCTTTGATGCTGGCCTCATCTTGTTTGACCGTCCCGGCGCCCGCTCCCGAGGCGATTGCGGAACCCCCGGCGCCGCTGGAGGTGCCGATGCCGCCTGCGAGTCCGCCGCCAGACGCGCCAGCGCCGCCAACGCCGCCTGCACCGCTGGCAGTTGAGAAGCCGTAATCGGCTGACATTTCATCGCAGCCTATGCTGTCCTGCTTCTTAAAATTCATCAGGTCCATCTGGAGTGGCGGGCGAAATGGGATTGTAAAACAAATTGAGTTTTAAAAATGTAATTTATGGATTGCATGTTATTTAACATTTAGTCATTTAGTATGTCCACACACGTTGCGTCTTAGCATGTAAATTGTGTTTTACTAGCATGTACATTGTGCTTTAGCATGTAAATTGTGTTTTACTAGCATGTACATTGTGCTTTAGCATGTACATTGTGCTTTAGCATGTACATTGTGCTTTAGCATGTACATAGTGTTTTACTAGCATGTACATTGTGCTTTAGCATGTACATCGTGTTTTAGCATGTACATAGTGTTTTACTAGCATGTACATTGTGCTTTAGCATGTACATTGTGCTTTAGCATGTACATAGTGTTTTACTAGCATGTACATTGTGCTTTAGCATGTACATCGTGTTTTAGCATGTACATAGTGTTTTATTAGCATGTATATTGTATTTAACCATGTACACTGCGTTTTGGCTTACAAATTGCATTTTATTAGCATTTACCCTGTTTTTAAGCATGTACACCATGTTCTAGCATGTACATTGTGTTCTAGCATGTACAATTGAGTCCAGAATATAAGTTACGTGTGGTAAGGATATAAGACCCTTTTTATTACTTTCATTATTTAACCCCAGCTAAACCGTTCTCTCCCATAGACTACTTGTCTGTTACAGTCCTTTAGTTCTCAGTTGCATAACTTCGGCACAGCCGCAGCTAAATAAATATACCTTTTTCCTTAACCTGCTACTCAAGTTCGCTACAAATTGGTCCGGTGAGGCGTACAACCGCTTACCATACAAGCACGGCAAAATGACAGAACCCAGCGAGTCTCTCAGCGGCAGTTCTGCGACGCAATCCCAGGCCTTGGATCCTGCCGCTGCGGAACCTAAGGCGGTGGCTTTAGCTAACATTAAACTGCCCACGTTCTACAGGAATAACCCCGAGGCATGGTTTATGACACTGGAAGCCCAGTTCATGCTTAATAAAGTAACGGGCGAGGCGGCGAAGTTTTATCACCTCATCTCTCATCTGCCCGAAGACATAGCTGCTCTACACCTGTCCGCGCAAACTCCTAAGGAGTACCAACGACTGAAGCTAGCGATCACATCGACACTGCAGAAATCTAAGCAAGAGAAGATATCAGAGGTGCTGCAGGTGTCCGACCTTGGAGGCGACAAGCCGTCTATTTTCGTTCGGAAGCTGCGAAGTAAGATGGAGCAATGCCAGATCCAACCGGACGAGGAGCTTCTCAAGGCCACCTTGATGCGCTGCCTGCCTCAGGAGCTGCGCATTGCCCTTTCTGGTTTTCAACAGCAACCATCCCAGCAGCTCGCCGAGATCGCTGACTCGATGATGCTCATCCGAGGACTCAACGCTCCGACTTCTCAACCACCCGTTTTCGCCGCCCAGGAGCGCCCTAATCCATCTACACGCGAACGACAACATAGTGCCAAGTCCATCGGCACAGAGCCATTCAAGCCTGGTCAGCGACCTGTGGTGTGCCGCTCACATCTCTACTATGGCCGTCAAGCCAGGACCTGCCGTCCTTGGTGCCAGTTTCCGAAGGACAACACGAGGCCGGCCAGGGTTCTGCACCAACACGAGAAGACTCCTGCTCAGTCAAGGTCGTCGTCACCTTCGCGGCAGCAGGAAAACTAGATGGCACTGCAACTGAGGTCGCGATGGGCAGTGCAAGCCCCGCAGCGACCACCTGTCTCGAGTTGGATGTCCGTATTAACCTGGTTTACCACAAGTTTCTTGTTGATACGGGCGCATCTGTGTCCATCATTCCACCACGGTTTGTTAACTCCATTGTTGAAGATGCCCCGATTCGACTCGTTACCGCCACGGGCGACGCCATACCTGTAAAAGGCAAGGTGCTATTGGAAGTCAGCATCCGTGGTCTACGCCGCGTTTTTCAATGGCCTTTCCTTGTTGCAAATGTTGTTAAACCAATTCTCGGTTATGATTTCCTTGCTCAGCATGGACTCATCGTTGACTGCCAACAGCGCCTAGTTCGAGATCGAGAGACGGGATTAAGTACAACCACCCTGACGTTGTCCAGCATCGAGTGTGGCCCATTTTCTGTTTCTCTGGATCTCCCGGCCGACTTGGACGACAGAGCGAAGAATATCCTGCACAAATTTTCCGACTGTTTTTCCTTCGTCGAAGGAGGAGCTTTGCCGCCTGCAACCACGGTCAAACATAATACAGTCCACCGTCTAGACACTGGATCGCAGCAACCAGTGCATCTGAGACCCCGACAGCTGCACCCTGCAAAACTGCAGGTAGCAAAGCGGGAGTTTCAACAGCTCATCGATGCTGGCTATCTTAGGCCATCCTCTAGCGCCTGGGCATCACCCTTACACATGGCGCCGAAGGGCGAAGGTAACTGGCGGCCATGCGGAGATTACCGTGAACTCAACAAGCGCACCCAACCGGACAACTACCCGGTTCCGCATATTCAAACTTTTACAAGATATCTACATGGCAGTACTGTTTTTTCAAAGTTGGACCTGGTCCGCGCGTTTCATCAAATTCCCGTTGCTGAGGAGGATATTGCGAAAACTGCGATTACCACACCGTTTGGTCTATTCGAATTTACGAGGATGCCTTTTGGTCTAAGAAACGCAGCTCAGACATTTCAACGCTTTATTGATTCCGTGTTTCTTGGCCTGCCTTTCGTGATTTCCTACATTGATGACGTTCTCATTTTCTCTCGGACGAGCGAGGAGCACGCATCTCATCTGGAGCAAGCTCTGGCCCGCCTGCAGCAGCATGGCCTACAAGTCCAGCTAAGGAAGTGTGCCTTTTTCCAATCGGAAGTTGAGTTCCTAGGCCATCACGTATCGTCCGAGGGAATCCGGCCGCTACCGAAGAAGGTGCAAGTGATCGAGCAATGGCCAATCCCGACTGATGCTCCTGCGCTGCGACGGTTCCTGGGAGTCATCGGCTTCTATAGGCGTTTCGTGCCCAACTTCGCTGATCGCGCTAGTCCGCTTCAGGACCTGCTCACTGCATCACTGCAGTCGCCATCGTCCTTCAAGTGGAACTCAGAGCATCAGACTGCCTTCGACAACATCAAGCGCTCACTTGCTGAAGCGATCCTACTTCATCATCCCGACCCGAGCTGCACCTCTTACCATCTCTACACAGACGCCTCGGCAACCTCGGTCGGGGCCGTACTAAACCAAACTTCCCAGACGGGTACCTCGCCACTAGGAATGTTCAGCAAGAAGCTGACTCAGTCGCAGAAAGCATACAGCACGTTTGATAGGGAACTGCTCGCTGCTTATTTGGCTGTTCTTCACTTCAGGAGCCTAATCGAGGGTATGAGCGTGACTATCTTCACTGATCATAAGCCATTAGCGCAAGCATTCCACTCTTCTCGGACAGCAACATCCGACCGCAATCAACGCTACATGGCGGTGTTATCAGAGTACGTGGCCGACATACAATACGTGCGCGGCGCCGACAATGTCGTCGCTGATGCATTGTCTCGACTTCCAGAGGACAACAGCAGCCCCCAGCTTCAACCACAACAGGAACCGATCGCCACAGTGACCTGCAACTTCCCAGTCGACCTGCCCGGCATAGCCGAAGCTCAGAAATCTGAAAATTTCGCGCCTGCACAAAACATCCGCGCTTACACGCTGGACAAGGGCACCGTGGTGTGGTGCGAAACTTCAACGCCGTATCCGCGACCGATAATTCCATCTGTGCTTCGGCCATCGCTGCTCTCCTCATTCCATCGACTTGGCCATTTCGGCTACCGCAAGACAGCAAAGATGATTGCAGATCGCTACTACTGGCCCGGAATGCGCAAAGAGATTAAGCAGTACTGCTGGGACTGTATGGAGTGCCAACAGAATAAGGTAACGCGACACACTGTTGCCCCGAATCAAGCGTTTGCACTACCATCAAATCGTTTTGAGACAGTACATATCGACATGGTGGGACCTCTTCCTGCACCAAATCTGGACTCGCTCAACCGCCAGTCAGCACGCTACCTTTTCACGATGGTCGACCGCTGCACTGGATGGCTCGAGGCTACGCCGGTTGAATCAATCACCGCTGATGCAATTGCACGCGCCTTCATCTCAACATGGGTTTCGCGTTTTGGCGTCCCACTGTACGTCGTAACGGACCGCGGAGCCCAGTTTGAATCAGAATTCTTCCACTCAGTCTCGTCAGCAATTGGTTTTCATCGACTACGCACTACGGCGTACCACCCCCAAACCAACGGCAAGATTGAGCGAGCCCACCGCACCCTGAAGACGATACTGCGCTCCCGAGGTCAAGACTGGCTGACTGATCTACCAGTGGCCCTGCTCGCGATGCACGTAGCTCCTGATGACCAAGGGCTCTCACCATTCACAAGGGTCACGGGCGAACTTCCGATGATCCCGCGTGTCCTCACGTCTCAACCTCTCGCACCAACAGACATCCGGACACGGCTCCGTGATTTGCTGACAGAGGCACCACTACCGCACGCTCGCACCACCTCCCGGAGTTATGTACCCAGGGACCTAAAGACGGCCGAATTCGTCTGGGTCCGCGTCGATCGAGTGCGCTCACCACTTGAAGCTCCCTACTCAGGGCCGTTCCGCGTTCAACAGCGATCCGACAAGTTCTTCATCATAGAACTACCATCAGGTGACACCGACTCAGTCTCCATTGATCGCCTTAAGCCAGCTCGACTCTCGCCTCCAAAAAGTCAACCGACCAGCAAGAACCTTCCACCAACTATGCCAGAGAAGCCAACAGCAACTCCCTCCCCCAAAATAACGTCAAGCGGCCGCCGTATTAAATTCAAAACAAAAAATGATTACATTTATTATTAAATCTTACAGAAACTACTGCCAGCTTATTTCCCGTTGCAACCTAACAATGAACTTTCTATATTGAACTTTAACAAACCCTTCATAATATGCCAATTGTTTGCTACATGTTTTCATCTCATCTATTTTTATTCATTGCTCCGCAATTCGGGGAGGGAGCTATATAAGACCCTTTTTATTACTTTCATTATTTAACCCCAGCTAAACCGTTCTCTCCCATAGACTACTTGTCTGTTACAGTCCTTTAGTTCTCAGTTGCATAACTTCGGCACAGCCGCAGCTAAATAAATATACCTTTTTCCTTAACCTGCTACTCAAGTTCGCTACAAGGAAATTTCGTGTAGCGTTTCCATTTCGTCTAAAAATGTACTTTGCGACTGATATGTACATCTTCTAAGAGATATTGTACATAGGATGTACAAAAAATGTACATAGAATGTACATAAAATACATGTACATGCATGAGTCCTGCGTGTAGCTTTTTGCTAATCACGTTAATTGTGTCTGGAATTTTTTTACTATCCTCATCGTATTTTTATCACTTACGTTGTGTCTAAACTCTTATCTAGCAACAAAATCGTACGTACAATACCGCAATTTGTTTCTG
This sequence comes from Macrostomum cliftonense, assembly GCA_950096795.1. NCBI lineage: Eukaryota > Metazoa > Platyhelminthes > Macrostomidae > Macrostomum > Macrostomum cliftonense. Next base: position 388,477 of record CATNEM010000162.1, read on the forward strand.
TACTTTAAGCAAACTGTACTTTAAACAAACTGTACTTTAAACTCCCGATCACTCTGCTGCGAGCTGCTTCTCGCCGACATCATCGACACGCCGCTAGTTGTTGAATCGTGACTCTCGTTGCTGCGCTGGTGCACCAGACTGCCAGCCAGCCGACTGCTCGGCGACATCGGCGCCAGCAGCTGAAACTTGCTGCCAGACGTTGATGCTGTCGTTAACGACAACGACGGCGCCCCGCTGAGCTGCTGCTGCTGCTGCTGTTGCGGCGAGCGCGACATTCGTCGACGACCAACCCCGGAGAAATTCGTCGACATCATTGATGACACGGCCATCGACAAGGTTGGCGACGTTGTTGAACAATCGGCAGCTGACAACGTTGTCGCCGCCGCCGAAGCCTCTGCAACGGGCGGCTCGCCATCAGCCGATGTCACCGACTGCTGCCGGGTCAAGGAGAACCTGGCTGAGCTCAGCCGCCTGGACAGGGCGTTCGCCGCCGCCTGATGAAGCTGGCGCAGGCTGGTGCGCCGGGTGCGGCTTCTGGCTGGACGGGGCGATGACGAGGACGTCGGCTCTGGCAAACTGCTGGGAGCCGTCTGCTGCATTGCTTGCCAATCTTCTTTGCTTTTTTTTCTGTCTGAGTTGCTTTTGGCTTTTACTGCTGTTTGCCTGCCTCTCTTGCTACGGGGGGAGGGGAGTTTTTTCCCAAAAAGAAAATATGATCCTCTTAAAGTGTATGGACGGAAGATGCGCCTCGAGTGGGGATTGGGGCTGGGAAGACTTGAAGTGCAAACGGAGTTGCAAGCGGGATTCAGGAAAAGTTCCAGCACCACGGATGGGAGGATGGGTTTGCTGGCGATGGCGCTTAAAGTCAAGTGGCGGCCTCTCCTCCCCGCTCTCGCTGCTGTTCAGACCCAGCTGGAAGCCTCCGACCAGATGTGGAACCCATAGGACATTCAGAAAAAAATCCTTTGACACCAAAACTCTTTCAGCCAATGCGGAAGCGAATCATGCATAGACACGGATATGAAAAGTCGGTGACGACAGTGGCCTTTGATGTTCTTCGTAGGGGTGCCATCAAAATTTAAGTACTTTTTTCCCAAAAATTTACAAAAATCTTGCTGTCATAGACTGACTCTTTAAATAAAAAACTAACGATAGAAGGATTTATTAGATTTATTAGAAAGATAGATAGATAGATAGATAGATAGATAGATAGATAGATAGATAGATAGATAGATAGATAGATAGATAGATAGATATATATATATATATATAGATAGATAGATAGATAGATAGATAGATAGATAGATAGATAGATAGATAGATAGATAGATAGATAGATAGATAGATAGATAGATAGATAGATAGATAGATAGACAGATAGATAGATAGATAGATAGATAGATAGATAGATAGATAGATAGATAGATAGATAGATAGATAGATAGATAGAAAGATAGATAGATAGATAGATAGATAGATAGATAGATAGATAGATAGATAGATAGATAGATAGATAGATAGATAGATAGATAGATAGATAGATAGATAGATAGATAGATAGATAGATAGATAGATAGATGGATAGATAGATAGATAGATAGATAGATAGATAGATAGATAGATAGATAGATAGATAGATAGATAGACCGAATGGCTCAGATGGTGCAGAAAAAAGCCGCGCAGAAAGTATAATCCGGCAGACGCGCAGCAACAAACTTCCCAAAGAGCAAAGCACTGTTGTGCAGGCTCCCCCCCCCCCCCCCAACGCAGCCTGGGTGACAGATGGAACAGTCGGCAAAGAGTGCGCAATGTGGCAAGCCGCATTCGCCTGTTGCTGGGGACGGGGGGTGGCTTCAGAGCGGAGGGCACTCACAGCGCCAAGTCGCCCTTAATTTTTTTGAATCCCCTCGCCTAGCAACTAACCTGGGCAATAATTGACACCCCGCTAACATCGTCAAGAAAGCCGTGCACTCTGGTCTGTCTTTACTTGTTTTTGGCTGGCATTTCCGTCCTTGAATCGTCTGTCTGAACACACAGTGTGTTGAAAAAATCGTACTATATGATCAGCTTAGTGTGATTGTCGCATTTTTACACATTCTTTGCGATGGTTTAGCGCATTGGTGCAAATAACAGTTGCTAACATCTGTTCAATAGTTTACAATGCGTGTCTTGGTCTCGAATGTTTTACCCGATTTTTGAAATGCATTTTTCCTACCTGTGCTTGCAGGCCCGCCAGCTGCACGTTGGCCATTCGAATTTCGTTCCGTTTTCTGGATAAATCTTCCTGAGTTTCGTACACCTTGTTGTACAGGTGGCTGCCCAGGTTTCTGAAGTCGAATGTAAGTAAGATGGGTAAGGATGCTGTTAGACACAGCTATCTGCCGGTAAGACACAGCTATCTACCTGTTAGACACAGAAATCTACCTGTTAGACACAGCTATCTACCTGTTAGACACAGAAATCTACCTGTTAGACACAGCTATCTACCTGTTAGACACAGCTATCTACCTGTTAGACACTGCTATCTACCTGTTAGACACAGCTATCTGCCTGTTAGACACAGCAATCTACCAGTTAGACACAGAAATCTACCAGTTAGACACAGCTATCTGCCGGTAAGACACAGCTATCTACCTGTTAGACACAGAAATCTACCTGTTAGACACAGCTATCTACCTGTTAGACACAGCTATCTACCTGTTAGACACAGCTATCTACCTCTTAGACACAGCTATCTACCTCTTAGACACAGCAATCTACCAGTTAGACACAGAAATCTACCTGTTAGACACAGAAATCTACCTGTTAGACACAGAAATCTACCTGTTAGACACAGAAATCTACCTGTTAGACACTGCTATCTACCTGTTAGACACAGCTATCTACCTGTAAGACACAGCTATCTACCTGTTAGATACAGCTATCTTCCGGTAAGACACTGCTGTCTACCTGTTAGACACAGAAATCTATCTGTTAGACACAGCTATCTGCCTGTTAGACACAGCTATCTGCCTGTTAGACACAGTTATCTACCTGTTAGACACAGCTATCTGCCTGTTAGACACAGCAATCTACCAGTTAGACACAGAAATCTACCAGTTAGACACAGCTATCTGCCGGTAAGACACAGCTATCTACCTGTTAGACACAGAAATCTACCTGTTAGACACAGCTATCTACCTGTTAGACACAGCTATCTACCTGTTAGACACAGCTATCTACCTCTTAGACACAGCTATCTACCTCTTAGACACAGCAATCTACCAGTTAGACACAGAAATCTACCTGTTAGACACAGAAATCTACCTGTTAGACACTGCTATCTACCTGTTAGACACAGCTATCTACCTGTAAGACACAGCTATCTACCTGTTAGATACAGCTATCTTCCGGTAAGACACTGCTGTCTACCTGTTAGACACAGAAATCTATCTGTTAGACACAGCTATCTGCCTGTTAGACACAGCTATCTGCCTGTTAGACACAGTTATCTACCTGTTAGACACAGCTATCTGCCTGTTAGACACAGTTATCTACCTGTTAGACACAGCTATCTACCTGTTAGACACAGCCCATTAAACGAATAAAGACACCTATGAATAATTTGCGCTAAAAGCTACTATAAATTAGGAACATTCAAGTAGAACCTATCTGTCAAATATTGCCTTTGCGGTAACTCTCCTAAGCAGTGAAATTATCTTTTTCAAAACCGAAAAATACAAAATCCAAAAGAAAAGTTATTCAAATCTTACCAAAAAAGTTGATCAACTTTCTCCGTTTCTAGCGCTAATTTACAATCTTAACAACGGAAGACCTACCTACAGCTAAATTCTTGCCTATGAGCCTTTCCTGCTACCAAAGTCAGTGGAGAATTTATACGCGCATTTGTCAGTGTAACTGAGAGAGACATAAAAATATGGCCTAACTGTTCAAGACAGCTCAACAACAGGCTATTAGAGAGTTTCTTGTAGAGAAATCGATCATTAGAGAGTCAAAGAATCGATAAGGAACTGTGCGAGTATAAGCGAAGAAAAATTTTTTTATGGCAACGTTAGGTGCTCGGTTCTTGTAGTCCGCTGGGCAGGGATATAAAAATGGGAGCTTTTTTATGGGGCGGACTCTTCTCTAACCTAGAGGAAAAGGGGCAGAGTAAGCCATTGAGTTGGACCATACAATCGGTCAATCTATCTAATCAGTAAAGTTTGCTAATTTCTCCGTAGGGGAAGAAGACATTGCAGCAACGGCTGGCTGGTTTGAAGGATCCCAAAGCAATAGATTGGCTGCTCAAGCCCAACAGCTGAGTCCACTATTGGTTAAAGCTGGTTGCTAGGCAAAAAGAGAAGAGGCCATTCTGGCACATGTCAAGCCAACTATAGTGACTAACTGAACAAGTTATTTCGACTATACAGAGGATTGGGGATTTTGAGTAACAGGCATGGGATTTGAATTAAACGCTCACCGCGCCTAAATCTCCCAACACAGTGTTAGCCATACTAACCTCACCTAATCCCTTTTGACCCCTAAGTAGTAGCAGCATGCGGTAACAGTTAAGGTTCTTTATAAAATAGATAGCCAATCTATTCTTTTCCTTTAATGAACAGAACAATAGATTAGCAATCCATTCTGGCCCTTCATCAACAGAACTATAGATTAGCAATCCACTCTGCACCTTCATCTATAGAACAACAGATTAGCAATCCATTCTGCTCCTTCATCTATAGAACAACAGATTAGCAATCCATTCTGCTCCTTCGTCATAAACAAAACTATAGACTAGCAATCCATTCTAGACCTGGATCCAAGTTAATATGCATGCTTAATTTATGTACCAAATCGGCAGTTAAAATTGTTTTCGTATCAAACCTTTGACAAAACGTCTTCAAAGACTCGGTGACTTCTTCATTCTGACGAATGAACGAGCGAAGTTCCTGAATCTCTTTCAGCAGTCGCTTCTGACGCTGCCTCAGATCCGCTTCGGTCAGCCTGTCGAACACGAGCTCGTTTTTTAGGACAAACTGGTTGAATTGTTGGAAGGGTTGGTAACAATTGTGAGTGACTGCAGTTAATAAAAATGATTTTATAATCACAACATTTTAATATTTTGCATGTAAAATTTATGGCTAATCTATAGTCCTGCTGATGAAGGAACAGAATGGATTGCTAATCTATAGCCCTGTTGATGAAGGAGCAGAATGGATTGCTAATCTATAGCCCTGGTGATGAAGGAGCAGAATGGATTGCTAATCTATAGCTAATCTTTACATGTACACGAATGTAGATAATCCCTCACATCACTTTCCCCTAGACAGTCTGGCTGGTAGGTTTCGAGTTCGAACTCTCTGACAGTTTCGCCTTCGTGCTCGGTTGCTATGCAGAATCGAACAAAACGCTCAGCATCCTTCTGGGGTGCGACCCGCTTGCATTGGGGCAGAACAGATTCAAATCGACTTTTGATGGTGTCCATCTGAAATTTTGTTGACCTGATTGTTTTAAAATTATTGTAATACAGCTGGACTGTGATCTATAGAGAATATTAGAAAAAGTTTTAGCTACGTTTGTAGGTCAATAGAAAATAAAAAAGCCCATTAGGAAGTAGTATTTTTTTACTATTTTTTGTAACAATAAATTTGTCCTTCTTAGCAAAGTGACTCCCCAAAAGAAAAGTTTATGGCGTTTAGAAAAAAACTCCTAAAAATTTTTAGGTGGTCGCTTTTTAGTTTCTCTAATACAAAGAGAAAAAAATAGAGATGACGCATTTCTAAGGCTAATAAATGGTTAACGATTAAAGCAATAAAATTTATGACTTAAATAGCAAGCATCAATCAAATTGATGACGAAGATCTTTAAGGAAAGACACGTGACTTTTGCAGCAATAATTTTTTTACGTTAAACTATACAATAAAAATCCTAAAATAGCTCGCAGCTAGCCTAATAATTGAAAATATGAGCCTAGCTGTGACGTTTGACTTTATGAATTGCACTTTGAAATGTTAATTTTGAAGTTATTAGCTACCTTCTTTGCGGTACATTTTGAGGTCATTTAAAAACATAAGCTATCTACTTGTTAGACACAGCTATCTACCAGTTAGACACAGTTATCTACCTGTTAGACACGGCTATCTGCCTGTTATATACAGCTATCTATCTGTTAGACACAGCTGTCTACCTGTTAGACACAGCTATCTACCTGTTAGACACTGCTGTGTACCTGTTAGACACAGCTATCTGCCTGTTAGACACTGCTGTGTACCTGTTAGACACAGCTATCTACCTGTTAGACACTGCTATGTACCTGTTAGACACAGCTATCTGCCTGTTAGACACTGCTGTGTACCTGTTAGACACTGCTGTGTACCTGTTAGACACACCTATCTACCTGTTAGACACTTATTATAAAATGCCTTGCATACAGTCGAACAAAATAAAGTAAAATTTTAATGTAGATTATAAAGTGAGCTTAAAATAATTTTTCTATGTTAATTTAGATTAATAACTTACGGTGGACATTCTCAGATAGCAGTGAGACACAAGCGCACTGTTCAGCATATTAACAGCGTCAATCTCAATTTCTTCCAGTTCCTGGTGTAATTTTTTTTGTGATTGCGACGGTAAAAATCGTTTTTTAATTATGTATCACTAAGTTCTAAAACTTTACTAAGACGTAAACTATGCCAAAATTCTTAATCCACTTTCTTGAATCCAAAAAAATCATTCTTAATCTCAAATCCCATACTCTCTGCGTAGGCCTGACATCCTCTTTGAAAACTATGGAGACCAAAAGCTCCACTCCCCCTAAAAATCGCTCACCTGCAGCATGCCGGGAAAATTTCCCAGATGTACTTCCTGTCGAATCCTATTTAGTGAGTGCAAACTCAGCACGTACTGATTGTGCGAGTTCAGCAGGTCCGACACCATGCGGGCGGTATTTCTCGTCGAATTGTGACCGCCAGCGTAAGTTGCGTACAGTTCGTTGAACTCGTCCAGACGTTGCTGGCACTCCGCGGAGCTGCTGGCTGCTAGGCCTTCCATCTTGGCTCGAAGGCTGAATATCTTGGCGGATTGTTCGGCCTTGTGGGCGGACAGGTCGCTCAGAGGTGCCTGGACACCGTTGGTCAGCTCTGCGGATAGGCGCTTGAAGGCCTGTGGGGGGGACACATAGTGGTTGGGGATTTTGTTTTTAGTTATCGTTGGAAATGACTCTCAGTCTAAGTACCAGTGTCAGGAGTTGTAGTCTAATGGTTAGGGCGTCTGCTTTATGACCGAAAGGTCGTGGGTTCGAGTCCCCCAGCTCTGGGAGACAATTTGTGTCGCTAAAGCAAGGCAATTAATCCCGGATCGCTTTAGTTCATCGGGTAACTGCTTGAGATGGGAAAAATTTGGTTGGGTGTTGCGGCCCCTTAACTTTTCGTAAGTAATGAAAGATTGAAGCTTTTTCCCACTTAATTTACTCACCCTGGCTTCTTCATGCATCTGTCTTAACAGAGCAAACCAAGCGTCCAGCACTGAAGCTGAACAAGATTGAAAACCTCTGAAATAATAAACAATAAAATAAAGCTAGATGATCTCAATACTCTACTTAAAGTAGAAACTGAAAAATGTTGCATGCAATAATCCAACTAACCCATTTGGACTCGACAATAGTTCAGATTTTCGTTGATATTCATCGAGTAGTTCCTCGAACTGCAGTCCCAAATTGCAGTACAGATTGGCAGCTTGTTCTGTGAATTCTGCCACTGAAAAGGTAAGTGAAACAGCTGCCCAGTGTCAGAGGGTGACAGCTACTCAGTGTGTCAGAGGGTGACAGTTACCCAGTGTCAGAGGGTGACAGCTGCCCAGTGTGTCAAAGGGTGACAGCTGCCCAGTGTGTCAGAGGGTAACAGCTACCCAGTGTGTCAGAGGGTGATGACAGTTACCCAGTGTCAGAGGGTGACAGCTACTCAGTGTGTCAGAGGGTGACAGTTACCCAGTGTCAGAGGGTGACAGCTGCCCAGTGTGTCAGAGGGTGACAGCTACTCAGTGTCAGAGGGTGACAGCTACCCAGTGTCAAAGGGTGACGGTTACCCAGTGTGTCAGAGGGTGACAGCTACTCAGTGTGTCAGAGGGTGACAGCTACCCAGTGTGTCAGAGGGTGACAGCATCAATAAGTGACAGCCAAATAGCGGGGCCAATCACCAAGCTTGACGAGCTGCAGAGTAGATCCAATCTGTCCCTCAATAGCCGGTTGAAAAGTTGGCAATGATAAACGATGAAAACTTAGCCGATGCTGCGCCGAGCGGCCACCATGTGACGATTTCGACTCATTTGATTGCGTCATATTAAAGCGATATTGCTGCGACAAGCGTGAGGCAAATCTAAAATTAGTGAAAACCATGTCCTTATTATTATATTAACAGTAGATATTTATAGGTACAGAGATTTCCAATTTAATATAATGCATTAGCTCAGCCGAGCCCCACCCTACAATGTACATATGTACAGCGAGCACACGGGAGCCGAGGGGCAGGGGGGCAGAAAAGCGCGCGCAGAGTACATTTCACTTGTCTCTACTCGGTGTGAACAGTAGCAACAATTAATCAGCCAATCACATTGTAGACAGGGGACAGAGAGATAGAAGTACTGAAAAACAAGAGGCAGCCAATCACAGCGCGAAGGCGTGAGGCGGGCCGGCGGGGTAGAAAAACACGGTGCAGATTTTCGCGCCTTTCAAACTAAGTATTCGAGTGCAAATTTCATGCTCCGAATAAGTGCGAAAATAAATTATAGCATTGTATAATACACGCGAACTTAAGATTTATAGCTTCTTCTGCTTGTCAGAGATAGATAGTTGAGCAGAAAAAAATCGCCTGCGAGCCGACTAGCTGTCTGTCGCTCGTGTATCATAAAAAAATTGTCTCGATCCAGGGCTGGCTTTCGTACAGTAGGGAATTGAAACATCGACACTTCCGATCTCTCGTCGTACTGCCTATAATTCTGTGCAGGCATATAGCTATTTAAGCTCTAGGCAAATCTCGTCCCGTCACTATACGAATCCTCGGCGCCGCAATCACTCAGCAAGTGAAACATTTTTTTTCGCGCCAGCCTTTAATGAATAGATTTAGGTGATTATCCGCTAGCATGGATGGGCATAGATAAAGGTTGATACAATCCGGACATCGTATAGTCTGAAAACTAGTCCAACAAATTCGCTATTTTTTTTTTTAATCCGCATCCCTCTAGTCTCTATCCGGCTTAGCCGCTAATCCTTTGAGTAAAACGATTCCAAAGACCTTATTTAAAAAAAAGGAGGAAGGAAGAATCAAACAAAACACCGCGACTTCGAGCAGGGTTTTTCTAGGCGAAGCTTTCTTAGCATCACTATATTAATGCAGCATATGGAGCAATCTGAGTCGACTCAAAAAGCTTCGAGGGTGTAGAGAACGATATTTTTTTCGAATTTTTCGAATTTTTTCGTTTTCAACTGCCCAGATCTATTTTATCACGTGTCTTATTTAGTTTTTAAGGGAATAAAGCACCTGGTATTTTGTCCAGTATTTAATGGGAATTTTACAGGTAGAAACTGCGTTAAATTAAAGGGAACTGCAATTTACTTCTCAATTAGAACTGGGTGGCTAAAATGTCGTTTCCGGATAACACCTATTATAAGTAATGTGCGTGGTGCTGAGAGCATTAACTCCTCAATTTTATCCCGTCAAGTCGATTTGCCAGTTCAGCAAGAAAAAATGATTCAGAGTTTCCGACTTTATAGGCTTACAATATTCTCGTTGCAAGGCATAGCTAGTTCACTTCCGGTTCTCTGTCCGGTTATGAGGCTTGAACTTCATCAACTTATTGATTCTCTTAATTCTCTAATTTGCAGTGTTCACGTGACTGGATTAGATTGGCACATGCGTGTGGATTTAGTTAGCAGTACATGCAACTTTAAAAACACCACTGAAATATGTCTGACGCACTGAAGTGTCTGACACACTGAAATGAGTCTGACTACACACTAGGCTACAACTAAAGGAGTTGAGGGCGCCTGCCTTATGACCGGAAGGTCGTGGGTTCGAGTCCCGGCCCCTAGGAGACTATTTGTGCCCTTGAGCAAGGCACTTAATCCCGCATTGCTTCAGTCCACCCAGCTGTGATTGGGTACCAGCATATGCTGGGTAATAACTGATCCTGAAGCAGGCCCATCTTATCCTGTCACTGTGCGGCTTTGTGAGTGAAGATTCACTGTTCGCCAGGCAGGTTCAAAATAAAAAATGGAGTTGGCAGTGGGGTGCCTACCATGCCTGAGAGTGTTTCAGGTGCAACGGGTGTGCATTTAACACCTGCATCAGCACCCGCGCTACAGGTTTACCTGTCAGCGTCTGTTATTATTATTATTACACACTGAAATATGTCTGACATGCTGAAATATGTCTGACTACACACTGAAATATGTTTGGCACCCTTAGATGCGTCCCATTCTGTACATTGTGACAGCTACATTAATTTTTCAGACTTTACAAATGCGTCAGTTATTCTAAAATCCTTTAGATTGGCTTATATTTGTTGTACCAATTCAAAAGTGCCAGACATGGTGTCCAAATGTAACAGGTCCGCCGAAAATCCAGCTAATTAAACGGGAGTGAAATTGAGTTTCTACCCTGGCTAGTCTTTCCCTGCCCCACTGTAAATCCCGATTTTCCTCATCTCTTTATCCGTTTCGTTTTGGAATTAAAAACCACGAAAACAGTGGCTCGACCGCCGCACATTACCGTTCGCTCCTTTCTCCCTTTATCTATATTCCTCAAAGCTCAAAGGCAGGCTTCTTCATCTTATAAAATCTCTCTCAACAACGCAGATTTGCAACGCACTGATTGACGTTTTAATTAAGAATCAATCCACCGGAGCCTCGTGACAATATCCGCTTGTGCTTCATACCCGCTAAGCCTTGAGGATCTGAATCCGCAGGTCTGCCGATATACTGTTCCTAGTTGCAGGTTTTTTTCAAACGTGATTCTTCTAATGTTACGTGGCCCGAAAAGTGCAGGGATTTTTTTCATCGCCTCTGCTACTCAATTAAAAGGACACGCAATGCGCGCCAGTTTTGCAAAATATGTAATCTTGTATTCATTATTGTTCTATTTGCTACCGATTTTTTGTTGCAAAGTAGGACAGCATACAGATTTACTTAGCTATGGGCCCAAACTTTGTTTATTTTGCTAGACAATGTACGCAACGCATGCGCGTACATTAAATGGAGACTGTCCACAATCAGTAAAGTACGCACTCTGTGCCCCTATGAGGGGGGGTTGGCAGTCATGAGTGTACAATGTGCGTACAGCTAACCACACAATCAGGCAGAGATAGTGTACGCAATCTCTGCCCTATTTACAGTATAAGGTTGGCTCTCACGAATTTACATTAGACAGAATAGTGACGCACTAAACAAACTCAAACATAACAAGCTAAAAAAATATTCGCCCCGATAAAAAACTAGTGAGTAGTTAAAACTAATGGCAAAACTCTCTACAAACTCGTGAGAAAAATCAATCAGAATACGCTCGTAGCTTCGGCCCAATAAAATCTAAAGAAAATCAAAGCAGATTTAGGGCAGGTGGGCCGAGCGATAATTAAATAAATTGACGAAACCAATTGAAATACTGCAGCTACAAAGAAGCTTTTATCGGAACCTCTAACAAACATGCAAAAAATCGCCACCTGAGCCACCTAAGCAGCTAGAATGCAGTTTCTAGGCAGAGTGGCTCTGCTCAAAGCAAACCAAAGGGGGAGCAGCTGCTATAGCTATAGTAGCTATAAGGCAATCGTCACAGAGGAAAAGCAGGAAGCGGAATACGTAGATTTTTGACAGCTCTCCAGCCAGTACAGTTCCACCTCTATCGCTCACTCTTTCTACCAGGACTCTGCAGTATTTGATTAATAAATACAGCACTGTAAAAAAATATTGATTGTTATAATAAAACAATAACAAAATCCGACTATGCTTGTTTTTCTGATTTTAACCTACAAAAATTCCCAGCAGAATGAGATCACGAACATAAAAAAACAGGGGAAATAATTGTTGCCATGGCAACACAGATTCATTCAGACAGGGAAGCAAAATTGACAAAAAACTACAAGACGTTAGTGTTGTGAATGAGAAAGGCTAGCTTGTTCAGCACACGTCAAACTCTTAAGGCCAAACTGGCGGATTTCTAACTTATATATATTCAAGTCAATCGATAGCGGGGCCAGAGTGCACCAGGTGTACTCAAGTCGGTGTACGCAAAAACTTAGAGCGAGCAACAACACAACATTTACCTCCCCTTCCGAAACGCGAAAGTCGAATTAACAAAAATATTGGTTAGGGATAAAAAGAATGAATGAATGACAGATTATTGAGCATCGCATGGGAATAAAACCGATTGCCATTAAATAAACGAACCGCACTGAGCAGCGCAAGGCTTAAAAAACAATATGCAGCTATTAGACGCATTTCAAACTCAGAACGCAGCGTTCAAAATTCTCTATTCAGTTACGACAGTCACAGTCAATGAGTCACCACCTCTCCGTACCACTGCGGCGGCGCTCGCGTCCTGGTGCTCTGTCGGACCGCCGCCTGAGCGTTCTGTTGAGGTCGCGGCGGCTCCACTGCCGCCGTCGCTGAACTCGCAGAGACGAAGGACTCCGGTTATGGCCAATGCGGCAGCGCTCCGGCGGGCCGCGGCACTCGCACACAGTTGTCGACATGCCATCGGGACCCGTCGACGAGGATGACGGTGGTGGCGCTCGCGATCCTGGAGATCTCCCGCGGTTCGGACAGGCGGCTACTCAGCTTGCCACGGGTGAACGGCCGCTTCACGCGCACCCAGTCGCCGACCATAAACGTTGGTGGCGGCCTCCTGGTCGCATTGAGCTGGTTAAAGACTCGCTGCTGCTTCCGCTTGATGCCAGCCGCTAGGCGGTGTCGCGCTGTTGTCCTCGGCTGCAGAGCTGTCAGAGGGGTGCTGATCTTCCGGCCCATCATCAACTCCGCCGGCGAAACTCCAGTCAGTGCATGCGGGGTGGCCCTGTACGACCACAGCAGCGCCTTCACCGCCTCCTTGAAGTCGTAGCCCTCCTCCAGGTGCGTTTTCAGGCCGTCCTTGAGAAACCGGTTGAAGCGCTCCACTGCCGCGTTGCCTTGAGGGTGGTAGTGAGGCGACTGCCGATGCTGGATGCCGCAGCGCCGGAGAAAATCCTCAAAGTCACTGGACACAAACTGAGGGCCTCCATCCGTGTTGATGCTCTTCGGTAGGCCCCAGCGGCTGAATCACGTTGTCAAGGCGTCGATCACATCCGCGCTCGTGACAGTTGACATGCAGGCAGCTTCAGGCCACTTCGAGTGCAGGTCGTACAGCACCAGGATGAAGCGGCAGGAGTTCGGCGCCGCGTGCAGCTCCCCGAAAATGTCCAGCTGAAGCTCCTCCCATGGTCGAGTTGGCCACTTCGTCGGAGTCAGGACTGTCTTAGATGGCTTGAAATTCTTCTCGCTAAGCAGGCAAGCCTCGCAGTGTCGCACAAATTCCTCGATTTGCTGGTCGATCTGTGGCCACCAGACGGAGTCCCGGCAGTACTGCTTCATTCTGCTCACACCGAGGTGCCCGAAGTGCGCCAGCTGCAGCGTCTTCTCCCTCAGAGATGCGGGAATCACCGCTCGAGTCCCGTTGGCCAGGCATTTGCCGTCATTCCAGACCGCCAGCTGCGCCCGGATCCGCCAGAACGGCTGTAGCTCCACTCTGAGCTGCTTGATTGATCTCGGCCATCCTTGGAGCGTCAGAGCAATCGCCTCGCTGATCACTGCGTCCTGCAGGGATGCCTCGGCCAGCTCGCTTGAGTTGACGATCCCGAGTGCAGCAGACAGCAACACGGCGTTCACCTGAGCCTCGGCCGCGTCTTCCACACAACTGTCTCCGAGGGCACCGTGGCGCGAAAGAAAATCGGGCACAATATTTTTCTTCCCGGGGACATGACATACTTGAAAGTCGTACGCTAGCAGGCGGTCGGCCCAGCGGTGCAGTCTCAGGGGCCGGTGGCCGCTGCCTTGAGCCGTCAGCAACGTCGTCAGAGCCTGGTGGTCGGTGTGCAGCTCAAATCGCCGGCCGAACAGGAAATAGTGCCATCTCTCGCAGGCGAAGATGCATGCGAGCGCCTCTCTCTCTGACGCGGAGTACTTGCGCTCGGTCACTGACAGCGTCCTCGATGCAAAGGCAACTGGCCTCCGGACGCCTGCGCCGTCTTCTTGAAGCAGCACGGCACCCAGAGCGTGCCCTGAGCTGTCACAAGCTACTATGATTTTGTCCTCAGGACTGAAAAATCGCAGGCATGTCGGAGACACCACCATCTTCTTGAGCATCCTGAAAGACTCCTGGCAGTCGGCTGTCCAGTGCCATGGCTGATCTTTGCGCAGAAGCTTCAAAAGCGGCTCGGCGATGTCAGACAGGTTAGGAAGAAAGTTCGAATAGAATTTCACCATTCCTAGAAACGATGCCACCGCCTCGGCGCTCTCGGGTTCCGGCACCGCCTCGATGGCTTCCACATTCGACTGAATCGGTCGCAGGCCGCTTGCAGATACGATGTAGCCCAGGAACTGTACGGACCCTGCAGCCCATTGGCACTTGGTGGCGTTGAGCGTGACGCCATGGGCCAGCAGCTTGTCCAGCACTGCCGTGAGCCGCCGGTGATGCTCTGCCTCGTTGGCTGCGTGCACCACGATGTCGTCGATATAGTGCACCGTTCCTGAGCAACCGTGGAGAATCTTGCTGAGGACCCTCTGAAAGGCTGCCGGGGCGCTGTTAAGACCAAAACAGACTCGCTTGTACCGGTACAGACCTTTCTCCGTGATGAAGGCCGTCAGGTCCCGGCGGTCTTCTGCCAGCTCCAGCTGCAAGTAGGACGAATTGAGGTCCAGCTTGGTGAACACGGTCGAGCCCTTGAACTCTGTTGTCAGCTCTTCGAATGTAGGCAGCGGCTGCTTGTCTGGAACAATTGCCTTGTTTGGACACCTGAGATCATTGCAAATTCTGATTTTACCTTCAGGCTTCGGAACGACCACCAGGTTCGAAATCCATTCAGATGCCTGGATCTCCTCAACGATGCCATCCGCAAGCAGCTGATCGATTTCCGCCTGGACCTTGTCCTTGATGCTGAGCGGGATGCGGCGGAGCGCCTGCGCCACCGGAGGCACAGCAGGGTTCAGCCTGGGCCGGTGCTCGAATCCACGGATCCGGCCGATTCCTTGCGTCAGCGATTTGAAACGCTCAGGCAGCCAGGCTGGCAGCTCCACGGTCTTGTCGACGGTGCGCACTAGATCGCCGTCCCTGTCCACCACCTGGAAGCTGAGCTGCCGCATCAGGTCCGTGCCCATGATGTCGGAGCCCTGTCGCACCACTATGAAGCAGAAGAACGGCACCTGCTGGCCGCGGTAGTTGACCGACAACGTGGCCTCGCCCAAAACGTCGATTGCCTTGCCGTTGTACGCGATGAGCTTCTTGGTGGATGACTGCAGCGGCGCCCTGTTTCCGAGCTTCCTGAAGGTCCTCTCCGATAGTATCGACACCTTCGCTCCCATGTCCACAAGCAGATTCAGCCAGACACCTTGCACTTTCAGCCGGCAGCTGATATCGGAACTGGCGGCGCCACACACCGTGAACACAGCGTGGCTGCTATCGTCCGTGACTTCGGCGACTTTGGCGCCCCGAGACCTGCAGACCCGGCTAAAATGATTCGCGTTACCGCAGGCATGGCAAGTCTTGCCTTCAGCAGGACATCGGCCGCGTCTGCTGTGGCCGCCTCCACAATTCGAGCAGGACTCGCGATTGGAAGCCGATCGCCCGAGGCTGCTGTCCTTCCCCTCGGCTTGCAGTCGGACTTTTTTCACCTCTTCCTCCAGCTGGATTCCACCAGCGGCTGCGCCTCCTGATTCGATCGCGCTGGCCTCTGCGATGCTGGTCTCCCATTGCTGGCTCAGAGTCACCGCCTTCTGCAGCGTCAAACCGTCCTCGATCAGCAGACGCTCCCGAATTCGCCTGTCACTGACCTTCTCCACGATCTGGTCCCGGATCATTTCTTCCATCATGTCCCGGAACTCGCATGACGCAGCCAGGGTGTACAGGGCAGCCACGAAGTCCGCTATCTTCTCACCTGGTCGCTGACTGCGCTGCCGAAATTTGTGGCGCTCGGCCACCACGTTGATTTTGGCTCCGAACTGCGCGTCCAGAACTTGGATTGTCTCCTCGAGTCCATTCGGGGCCGGAGTCTTCGTCGCCGCCACCGCATTGAAAATTCTCTGCCCTTCAGCGCCCAAGCAGTGCAGCAGCAGCGCTCGCCTTCTGGCCTCAGGCAGGGTGTCGTAGCCGGCCGCCAGCAGGTAGTTCTCGAACACGGTCTTCCACTCCTGCCATGGCCTCGCCGATCGTCCCGGCAGCGGCATGAACTGATCCGGCGGCGATACGCTGATTCGCGGCACGTCTGCAGAGCTGTCTGTCATGGCTTCACTTTGTACTTTTGCAGTTTGGCGCTGTTGTTCTGTGCTTGGCGTGGCGGCCAGCCAGTCTTACACTCACTTCACTCAGACTGACTCAACCCCCGTTTATTGGGGTGGGTGTTGGCCTTAGCTTGCGACGCCAATGTTGTAAATGAGAAAGGCTAGCTTGTTCAGCACACGTCAAACTCTTAAGGCCAAACTGGCGTATTTCTAACTTATATATATTCAAGTCAATCGATAGCGGGGCCAGAGTGCACCAGGTGTACTCAAGTCGGTGTACGCAAAAACTTAGAGCGAGCAACAACACAACAGTTAGGCCTCGTTTATGCTTCTTTATCAAACTCTCGTTAATTAAGCATTCACCCCAGGGAGATTATGAAAAAAATGAGGAAATAAAATCTTGTCGGATTTAGACTGGCGGAGATTTTTTTGTTGATTGAAAAACAAACAAGTCGAAGTACAAAATCCCTTATTTAGGCATTAATTTATTTTTTTCCACATGCTAGACAGGCAATCAACTCGAGATGATAATTAAAAGACAAGATTGCTAATTAATTTGAATATAAATTTAGTAGCTTGGCTATCAACACCTTCCTCCGTAGATAATTCACAAAATGACAAATAATTCATATTTTTTCAACAATCAACAAGTATCTATTGATAAGTTTTCCGGTGAAGGTTAATTCCCGGATGTACAAACATTATACCTTATTATGAACTTGCAGACGCAGTATAGAGCTACTTTAAGTGCATCAAGGTCACAATCAATCCATATGGCTTGATTGCTAATATAGGCAAATAACAACAAACTCTTACAGTTGAAATTCAGCCATTTGCGAATTAACAAACACAAAACTCTTCAACTTGTCTCGTCTTTTATGGATAAATAAAATTAAATCAACTAACTGACAGGATCACAAAGAGCCTTCAAAAAATGGCTTTACAATTTTACAGATTTGTTTATTTATTCAAGCTTTTTTGTTGACCATAAAACCATATAAATTGATTTTGACCTGATACCTCTTTCCTCAGAAGGTATCGAGTACTGCATATGTACATCCGGTGATTAACCTCCACCAGTAACCTGGCCCGCAAGCAAAAGTCGCGCTCCCAACAAAATATTCAAACAGGCTCGTTAAGTAAATGTACTTACTCTCTCCTCGGTGTATGCGGTTTAAAAATCGAATTAAGTAGTAAATAACATTGAGTCTTACTAATAATAATAATAATTGAAAAAGCATGCAGCTCAAGTACTGCACTCTACCTTATTCCTCCTATTGACGAGGCAATATAATCGAGGCAGTCTTTTTTTCAAGATTTTTTTTTCACTTAACTCAGAATCATCCCAAGCCGATAGGCAGGGCTTGGAAATTAAATGCAAAATAACGGATCCCCCTGGATTCCCTTCGCCTTCCTCCCACCGACCACCCCTTCCTGCAAAAGCTTCTCAGCTTATGGCGAAATCGCTGCAGGAATGACTGATCCCAACGAGCTGCATGCTTTCAGTCCAATCAGGATGAGCAGCAGCTCGCCTTACTCCCATTTTCCTGTCTCTATCTCTACAGCTCCGCTTCGGGGGATTTTAGCCGCTGTATTATTATTGTTATTATTATTCCGTCGGGATGACGCACAAAGGCATGGGATTTGATAACTATTTAAGCCAGCATCCAAACTGCAGGCTGACTATAAAAAATCCCCATGATTTAGTCGTAGATTTCATTGAAATTGTTGGCTCAATAAAAAATTTAATTGACAATGACAATCAGTTGCTGCGAATTTTCATTTCGGGAGAATTTCCTATGAAAGCGACTCACCTATAATAGGAGACATGGGAAATGGGGGGATCACAGAAAGGGTGGAGCGCTTAGCAAAAACAATGAGTAGAGGGGGGAGCCATAAAAAAAACACAAAAGACCAATTTTTTCTCTAGTAAAAAACATTTTCGCCCTTTATTTTAGAAAGAGAAATTCATTATAGAAAACTGCATAGCACTAAAACAAAGAGTGCAGTTTCAAAAGCATGGATTAGGTAATCCACTGAATAGATTAGCAATCGATTCACAACCTTAATCCACAGACTAGATTAGCAAACGATTCACATCCTTAATCCACAGACTACATTAGCAATCGATTTGTAGAGAGCTGTTAATAATAGTAAAAAAACGCACTTGCTCTACTGAATAAGGTCATCTAGTAGTATAACTGGATTTCACTCATATTTCCATATATGGTGTATGACTCAGCAATGACTCATGCCAGTTCCTATTTTTAGAAGAACCGGCTTGGCGACAGCTGTTCCAAGATTAAACAGCTGTCAGGGTCATTTGAGGTGACTCCCTATTCTTCCCAGGTAAAACCACTTTCCATATTTGCATAAAAAACAACTTTGACCTCGGGGAAGAAACCGGTTTGGGAACCGGTTTAATCCGGTTCTGCCAGGGAATTTGCCTATAAATACAAGCCGAATTCGCGCTCCAAAATCTTCACCCTTGCCTCGTGCAATCGTCCGGAGCCGCCTGCCGTATCTTCCCACTGAGGAAACCGAATACTGGATCCAGTAAGTTATTGTTCATTGTGTTATTGAATTTATCAGTAGAGAGACTAAGTTTGGAGCGCACTCAATTAGTGAGTTGATCTGTGTTTAAAGTTTTGGCCATAGTAGCCACAGATAATCCGTAGCCCAGTACTAGACTACGAAGAAGACGCTCCCGCACCGGCCCGTTAACCAATTAGAGAAGTTTCAAAGAATTTAATAAGAAGTCTCTCCGCGCGTCATTGTAGAGATTCCTGACTTGAAACGAAAGTCAGACGAACAAGAAGTTACGAAGATATCCCGGCCGAGGAACTAACAGAACAAAAGAAAACCAGAACCTATCAGATATCTGCCTGTAAGTCGAACTGTTATTGTTATTCCCAGATTAGAGTATCTGGAAGGATAGATTTGTGTATCTGAACGTAGGAAACCAACTCTCTCTCTTCTCTCTCTCTTTCTCTAAAACCCTTCTATTTCCCTACGATTCAGAACCAAATTTATTAGATTCACATCCTTAATCCACAGACTAGATTAGCAAACGATTCACAACCTTAATCCACAGACTAGATTAGAAAACGATTCAAATCCTTAATCCACAGACTAGATTAGAAAACGATTCAAATCCTTAATCCACAGACTAGATAAGCAAACGATTCAAATCCTTAAATGACAGACTAGATAAACAATCGATCACATCCTTAATCCACAGACTAGATTAGCAAACGATTCACATCCTTAATCCACAGACTAGATTAGCTAACGATTCACATCCTTAATCCACAGACTAGATTAGCAAACGATTCACAACCTTAATCCACAGACTAGATTAGAAAACGATTTAAATCCTTAATCGACAGACTAGATTAGCAATCGATTCAAATATTTAATCCACAGACTAGATTAGCAAACGATTCAAATCCTTAATCGACAGACTAGATTAGCAATCCATTAAAATCGAAAATCGACAGACTAGAATATTTTTTGATTGTTCATAATGGAATTGAAATAGTTTTGTATAAATGAACACAAGAAATCAAACATTTTTTGTATGTTGTAGTGGCATTATAATACTTATTATTACATCAGATATATAATTTTCTTTAGGAAAAAAAACTTTTTTATTGATAATAAATGGATAAAAAACAGATGATTTTTAACAAAAATAATAGTGAGTTGCCGAATTAACAGAGATCAGTTGCGTGTACACAGATGCGAATAAAATCCATTATTATTAATTTGCTATAATGTGGATTTACTATATAATAAATAGGTTACTAGCAAAGCGAAGCACGTTAATAACTAATATGGCAGTTAAATGAGGCAGCACCAAAATTGTTTATTATTTTCACCTATATAGTTTCTATATAGTCTACTTAAATGGAAGCCAGAATACAATTCAAGTGTCTTTTAATAAAATATAAGCAAATATTGTATGAAATGTTAGAAGCGTAATTTTGCTAAATATAAACAAACTACGTCAGCTAATAGACTAGATAAAAAATAGAAAAAAGGCGAAAAACATAAAAAATAACAGCTGGCAGTCAAATTAGCTTGTTCATTAATTTGCGACTTTTTGAGTCACTACAAACTGCATACTACAAGATCCTAAAGTTAGAATAAATAATATAGACTAAATATATACTACTAGTTGCAAGTAGTAGAATAAAAAAATATGAAAACGAAAATAATTGCGAACTTGTCTAGCCAGTCAAGTCACGTGACTGACTTTTGCAAGTTTAATTATAGCATGCTTAAATCTAAATATACTAAGTCACGTGACTTAGCCCGTGACTGGGGGTAGCTTCATTTTTTGGTCACGTGACCGATGCAACAGTTAATGAAGCCGGCAGTTCGCAAATTTTTCGCCTTGAAAAAATGGGCAGACAAAAAAATTGATTAAAATAGCAACTTTATAGCAAGCTGATAAGATGAGCCAATTTAATAAATAACCACAATGATTTAAGGAAAACACTGATTTAATTAAACAATATGAATCATTCATGCAACCTAAATGAAGTCTTAAAATATAAATCTTATTTTTAAAACACCGAATTTCTATTATGGGTGTAGTGAAATTGTACTTTTAAAGTACTTTTACGAGCTAGTAGGTCTTTTTTCACAAAGAAAAATTTAAATTGGTGCTTTAAAACATTAAGCTAATAAGATAGATTATTGAAAAGACACTAGTGCTCTTAAGAAAATTCATATCGCTCGAAAATTAAAGTGCTTTTGTTCCTGGTAAATAATACAAAATAGAAACGTGCAAAATCCAGACTAAATTAAATGATCAATAAGTTTAAAAGGAATAATACCGATGAAAATCAACTTCGTTTACTTTATTCCAACGAAAGTTGTTTAAGAAAAAAGCAAAAACAAGTATTAAAGACTGATAAACCAGCCAGTGGTTTAGCATAAAATAGACTCAACTAATGTAAGTCATGCAAGCTATGACGTAGGGCTCTGCCCAAATAAGTTATTCTGGGGGACAACTTCAGCTATTGGTTGCTATCGGGAACGTTTCTGTTTATTGGTTGCTACGTAGAACGGTTTTGCTTATTGGTTGCTAAGGGAGCGACTTAGTTTATTTGTTGCTATGGGAACGGTTTTGTTTATCGGTTGCTATGGGGGGGCGAATTTGTTTATTGGTTGCTATGGAAACAGCTTTGTTTATTGGTTGCTATGGGAAAACTTTGTTTATTGGTTGCTATGGGAAAACTTTGTTTATTGGTTGCTATGGGAACATAGTTTTTTATTGGTTGCTATGGGAAAACTTTGTTTATTGGTTGCTATGGGAACATAGTTTTTTATTGGTTGCTATGGGAAAACTTTGTTTATTGGTTGCTATGGGAACATACTTTTTTATTGGTTGCTATGGGAACGATTCTGTTAGCAGCTTTTTAGCGTGTAGTTCAGATCTTATCTCGAACGTCGTATCTTAGGCTTAATATTTTTTTCTGGTTTCTATGGCAAAGAATTAGTTTCGTCTCGCTGTTTTTTCTGGAATCGTTTGCTTGTTTTGTTTTTGACAGATACCGAAGTTAAGAAACAAAACAAAAAATCAATCAGCCATATATCTAATATCGATTATGCGCTCGCTTGCGCCACTTGATAACGGCGCCAGAGTCGATGCGAATTTTGATGCTGGCACCTTCGGCAACTTGGACAGTCTGCGACACGGCGTCCATCAGCTCTTTGGCGTTGCCAACTAACATCTCAGTGGCTTCCATGTCCTCTTCCGGATCTTAGGGAGGTTGAGAGGGGGGCACAGGATGGGGTAGAGGATCAGAAAAAACAAAGCCCGGTAGATGCATAAACAGGTACTCATAATAATGCATTTATTAGGTTTTTAAAAAAAGTTGTAAATACAGTGCGAATGATGGGATAGAACTGAAAGTGCTTTATTTTTGTGTCC
Organism: Macrostomum cliftonense; assembly: GCA_950096795.1. Lineage (NCBI taxonomy): Eukaryota > Metazoa > Platyhelminthes > Macrostomidae > Macrostomum > Macrostomum cliftonense. Next base: position 410,913 of record CATNEM010000162.1, read on the forward strand.
GAATAAATAACGATACGAACGAAATACCGTATGGCGACTTTTACTTATCGTTAAAGCAACATTATTAGTTAATAAATGCTTGATATGCAGATTATCTCTGATTATTGAATTCCGAAGAAAACAAACAACTTACTGTAGGCAGAGCGCGGATCATTTGCTGTTTGAAAGCAACATTTTTTTCAGATAATTAAGTATCTTTAATACGCAGATTTTAATACTTTGACCTAGTGTGAGAAGCCTTCACCAAAAGGTTTGACACAATGGAAAGGTGGGAAAATCCTGAATTAAAAAAAATGGTTCCAATTCCTGGGTACTGTAATAAAAAGTGATTATTATAAGCACCCCTAATTGTTAAGTGCAACATTTGTCTTCACTTGAAAAGACTGTTTTGTTAAGTCTGCTGCAAGTGCAGATTAAACGGTTGGGTTGGTGGGTGCAAGTCTGTGGCCGATGCATACTAGGTAGTTGGGTATAAGAGGTGCTATTCCTGTTGCCAGAGTACATTAGGGATGGAGGGGGTGGCTGGTGCTAGTCTGTGGCCGAGTGTACATTAGGGATGGAGGGGGTGGCTGGTGCTAGTCTGTGGCCGAGTGTACATTAGGGATGGAGGAGGTGGATGGTGCTAGTCTGTGGCAGTGTAGATTAGGGATGGGGTGGTTTGTGGTAGTTTGTGGTCAGTGTACATTTGGAAATAGTTTAGCCGATAGCCGCCAAAATATAAAAAATAATTTAGTCCAAAAACTACAATCCTATTAAATAGACTTTTTGAAACGTTAAACTTCCGAACGTAAAGTCGTATAAACTGATAGTTGAGACCAACTTAAAAGACGAATGACGACATTAAATTTCTAGTGATATTTTTAATGCGCTATGTATATTACTATAATTACTAAGCAGTGAAAAACTGAATGTATACGAAAACATCGATTAAAAAAAACAAATTTTGCCAGGCAACAACAACTGCTCACTCAGGCGAGTGTGAACTAATATCATGTGTAAAGAGAAACACTATAATTTGATACGGGATTAAAAGGCATGGGTGCTGATTGAATCTCACTGTATTCCTTGCCGAATCTCAATGGGAGGCAAGACACAGAGCAGCCTTTCGGCTTAGCTAAATTAGATTTAAAGCACAAAGAGAGGGAGGTGCAGTTGCAACATTAATTTTTATTAGCATGATATCACTTGATGCTCAAATCATACCACGGAAATTGATCAGTTTGTTAACAAAAAGAAATGCACTAAAGCGGTTCAATACTGATTCTTTTAGGCTTTAAATCGTCTATTTGGAGTGATTCTCTAGGGTGGATTCGGGGTGATTCTCTAGGGTGGGTTCGGAGTGATTCTCTAGGGTGGGTTCGGAGTGATTCTCTAGGGTGGATTCGGGATGATTCTCTAGGGTGGATTCGGAGTGATTCTCTAGGGTGGGTTCGGAGTGATTCTCTAGGGTGGGTTCGGAGTGATTCTCTAGGGTGGATTCGGGGTGATTCTCTAGGGTGGGTTCGGAGTGATTCTCTAGGGTGGGTTCGGAGTGATTCTCTAGGGTGGATTCGGGGTGATTCTCTAGGGTGGGTTCGGAGTGATTCTCTAGGGTGGGTTCGGAGTGATTCTCTAGGGTGGATTCGGGGTGATTCTCTAGGGTTATTACTTAAAACAATGCTCAAAGCATGCGATCCGTTGCATTTAGTTAATTTGAATCAAAAACGGACAAAAACCGCAATTGCAGACAATGCCCGCCCCTCATCCAAGTGTGGTTACATGCTGGTAAGTAGAACATGTACCAGTTAACTTTTTTCTGTTTACAAAAATTATAATGAATACATTTCTTTGGTACAGAATTTTACATTTTAAAACAAATATTTTGTTTAATTTTATTAAACAAAATAATTCGTGCTACATGCGTGTTAGTTAGTTTATTGAATTTTCAACTTTGTTGCAGTAACTGATTCTTAACATAAAATATTGCAATTGCCTGTTAACTCTACTGAAAGTAGACTTCCTAGGAAAAAAATCTTTTTCGTTTGCAATGCATGCATTCCAAATTAAAAATTCGATGCTGGCACGAAAAAATATTTACAGTTTTTTTGTTTTACTATTTTACCATCTGAATTATCCGCCGAGTTTAGCAGCTGATTCTGCTTTAATTGCTGTCGTTCAGCCTCTTGATGTTGGTTTGAATTATTTTATCAAATTGTAATTTATTTGCAAATAATACGTTTTTTGTTCGTTTTTTTACATAGAAAGCTCTTTGATTTAAGGTCGTAGAAAGTTATAATTGTTGGTAGCTAATATATTTCATAACATTGGACAAAAGAAAGCTATGGCAAATATACACGAGGAGTATAGTATTAATAAAATTCAAGGTTAAATTTAACAGTATGTGTTAAGAAACAGGGCAAACGTTTTGCTTTAGACTCTAAGGGGGTGTCTGCTATAGCCTGGTTGTAAGGGGTGGTGTGTGCTCCTTCATTGGGGCTGGTGGGTGCTGCCTTTGAGCGCGGTGCCGTCACTGATGGGGTGGTGGGTGCCGCTTATAATGGGGTGGTGGGTGCCGCTTATAATGGGGTGGTGGGTGCCGCTTATAATGGGGTGGTGGGTGCTGATTTTTAGGGGTGGTGGGTGCCGCTCCTGAGGGGTGGTGGGTGCAGCTTGTGATGGGGTGGTGGGTGCAGCTTCTGATGGGGTGGTGGGTGCCGCTTCTGATGGGGTGGTGGGTGCCGCTTCTGAAGGGGTGGTGGGTGCCGCTTCTGATGGGGTGGTGGGTGTCGCTAATAGGTGGTGGGTGCTTTATTGAATTTTATAGAAAAGCCAGAGAAACGCGTGAATAATAAGTCTTAAAGAATGCTTACCTCCAAGCATAGTGGTAGCCTTCACGGCAGTCAGTATTTTTAATTGGGTGCCAATTGTTGGTATCTTCTGACAGGCTCTGAGTAGAGACTAAAAAATATAATTAAAAAAACGAATTATTAACGTCATTCTAAATCGAACATGTCAATAATATCACACTCACCCCTTGGATTGACAGATCGGTACATCTCGAGGCCAGACTGTTGCCAATGCGGGTGACATTTTGTGACGCCTCCACAATAGCCTTGGCCGTATCTAGGAGGTCCTTTTTCGAGCCGTCTTTTTCGCTGGATAAAATAAGTATTGTAGGCTATCGGATTATAACTTAAGGGGAAGAGCGAAAGAGTTAAACATGCACGAAAAAATAAGAGCGGTTGGAATAAAATATGAAAGTGGAAAAGATAGAAGAGAGGGGAGATCAGGGAGATATGGGAGATCAGGGAGAGATGGGATATGTGGGAGATATGGGAGATCAGGGAGAGATGGGAGATCAGGGAGAGATGAGAGATCAGGGAGAGATGGGAGAGCAGGGAGAGGTGAGAAACCTATAATATACGCTCGTAAGTGGTAAGGAAGGGAGAAAATTAAGGAAAAAAATCCCGTCTCACTTCATAATATGGTTGAGCCTGGCAAATAGCAGGGAGATTTTCTCGGCAGCGGCAATGATTTCGTTGTCTTCGGACGAGTATTGCGTCACCTGCTGATGAAGCGAGCGCGCCGCTTCCTGGAAAATAGAGTTGGCAGAATCATTTTTTTATGTTCGCTACTACGACCAACCACCAATCTAAGACCTTAAAAATCTCGGTGACACGATACGGGATCTAAGTAGCAGGATTTTGGATGAATATCCCGCAATTTGGGATCTCAATCACATGATTTTGTGATCTCATTCAGATGATTTAGGGATCTCAATCATTTTGGGATTCTGGGATCTCAATCAAATGATTTAGGGATCTCAATCATTTTGGGATTCTGGGATCTCAATCAAATGATTTAGGGATCTCAATCATTTTGGCATTTTGGGATCTCAATCAGATGATTTTGGGATCTCAATCAGATGATTTTGGCATCTCAATCAGATGATTTCGGGATCTCAATCAGATGATTTTGGGATCTCAATCAGATGATTTTGGCATCTCAATCAGATGATTTCGGGATCTCAATCAGATGATTTTGGGATCTCAATCAGATGAATTTAGGATCTCAATCAGATGATATTGGCATCTTTAACACATGATTTT
>CATNEM010000162.1:417500-420000 GCA_950096795.1 Macrostomum cliftonense
TTAGGCTTACATGATTTACCCTTGACCTCAAACGACCAAATTTGATCATAAACTAATTTTTTATGAAAAAAAACTGAATGACCTCGAATGACCTTGGCTAACAAAAAAACAAGCTAATCCAGAAATAAATTTGTCACCTGAAGCCGAGGCGGCCAAAGCCGCAGCGGCAGCCTCAGAGTCGGCGGCCACGTCGGCCATCAGCTGCCGCAGACAGGCCGGCAGGTCAGCCAGCCGGTCCAGCCGGGTTCGAAGCCGATCGACAGCGTCGCGCCAGGCGTCCTGCAGCTGGCGGAGGTGATCGGAGACGGCGTTGACTGCCGGCGCTGGAGCGGCGCTCACCAACAGGCGGGCGCGGCCGGCGTTCGCTAGCTGAGGCGCCAGACGGTTCAACTGATCGGTGACGGAGCGGACGGCGGCCTGACGGCAGCCGCGCTCTCTGGCGCTGTCCGCCGCCGACAGATGGTCCGGCGGCTTCAGGGCGACCAGCTCGGCGGCGTCGGACAGTTGGGCGGCCTTTGAGTGATAGGGTTTGAAGGCTTGTGTCATTTCTGTCTGTCTGTCGGTGTGTCTGTCTTTTCTGTCTGTCTGTCTGTCTGTGTGTCTGTCTTTTCTGTCTGTCTGTCTGTCTGTCTGTCTGTCTGTCTGTGTGTCTGTCTTTTCTGTCTGTCTGTCTGTGTGTCTGTCTTTTCTGTCTGTCTGTCTGTGTGTCTGTCTTTTCTGTCTTTTCTGTCTGTCTGTCTGTCTGTCTGTCTGTCTGTCTGTCTTTTCTGTCTGTCTGTCTGTCTGTCTGTCTGTCTTTTCTGTCTGTCTGTCTGTGTGTCTGTCTTTTCTGTCTGTCTGTCTGTCTGTCTGTCTGTCTGTCTGTCTGTGTGTCTGTCTTTTCTGTCTGTCTGTCTGTGTGTCTGTCTTTTCTGTCTGTCTGTCTTTTCTGTCTGTCTGTCTGTCTGTGTGTCTGTCTTTTCTGTCTGTCTGTCTTTTCTGTCTGTCTGTCTGTGTGTCTGTCTTTTCTGTCTGTCTGTCTTTTCTGTCTGTCTGTCTGTCTGTGTGTCTGTCTTTTCTGTCTGTCTGTCTTTTCTGTCTGTCTGTCTGTCTGTGTGTCTGTCTTTTCTGTCTGTCTGTCTGTCTGTCTGTCTGTCTGTCTGTCTGTCTGTCTGCCTGCCTGTCAATTCATCGCGAATTTCTCACCTGTTTCCTTACTGAGTCGGCCGCAGCATAAAAAGCGTCGGTTTCGCCCCGCTCGGCGCAATCAACCAGCCGTTTAATGGGACCCATCGGGTCTAGAAAAGCGTCGCAGGCGGCTCGAACTCCGTCGGAGCCGAGCAGGCCGGACAGCTCGGTCAGCTGGTCCAGCAGGGCGGCCCGAGCCGATTCGCGGTCCCTCTCCGACGCTGCCGAGTTGCTGCCAAACAAAGTCGGGACGCGTCTAGCCAGACTGGCAGCAGCGGCGGCCAGCTCCTGAGCTCGGGGATGATTGGCTTGAGCGGCCGGTTGAACGGCTTCAATGCAGGCTTCGGCAGCCGCCTCCAGATCGCACGGCTGGCGTTGAAGCGCTCGAATGGCCTCCTCGATGGTGGCAGGTCGACGATAGTTTGGCTGCTGCTGGGTGTTTCTGCGGAAACTGCCGGCCAGCTGGCGACGACCCAGATGTAGGTCCGGGGCGCCGTGGCCAATTAAGCGGCTCTTGTCGCCGCACTCTACGGCTAGGGCCAGCACCTGGGGTGGGAAGGAGTCGATTGTTGGGATGACTGATGACTGACAGGTTGGGGAAGGATAAGAATCTATAATAGTGGTAATAATATGACGAATAGGAGAGGAAGAGCACAATAGCAAAAGAGAAAGAAAATTAAGAAAGGCAAGAAGAAGGTAGTTAGGACAGACAGCCACACAGACAGACAGACAGACAGACACAGACAGACAGACACAGACAGACAGACACAGACAGACAGACAGACAGACACACAGACAGACAGACAGACAGACAGACAGACAGACAGACAGACAGACACAGACAGACACAGACAGATAGACAGACAGACAGACAGACAGACAGACAGACAGACAGACAGACAGACACAGACAGACACAGACAGATAGACAGACAGACAGACAGACAGACAGACAGACAGACAGACAGACAGACAGACAGACAGACAGACAGACAGGCAGACAGACAGACAGACAGACAGACACATCCATTTACTAGAAGATAAATGCCGTCAGATAGAGAGAATAAAAAAATAGCGAAGAGTTGCAAGTTAAAACAAATCAAGAAGTGAAAATTGACAAACGTCTTCAGAGAATTCAGACAGGCGAAGAAGAAAAAACAATCAAGATTATTCAAGAACCTGAAAGCAAGCAATCGATCTAACTCCAAAACGCACCTGTCGTTCAACCTGAGCGAGCAGGGACTCAGTCTGATCCGGCAGATTGTCCCTGGCGCTCATGCTGAGGCTGTCAATGGCGCAGACCAGATCCTGGTGCAGCTGGTCAACGCCCGGCC